>JAVKPL010015873.1:0-13342 GCA_032173675.1 Gastrolobium villosum
TCAAAACAACTAACAATAATTGAATTCCTCTTTAAATCTGGAACAAATAAACAGTCACTCAAAACCATAGTCTTATAAATAACTTGTCCTACTGCAAAAGCAGACACAAGTTCCCATTTTTAAGCTTAAAATATCTATGTCCATTACTGACAGGTATGCCATGTTTGAACTACTGCAAAGAGTAACAAACATAATCAGTGATTCCTGAATCAATAATTCAGTCACTGATCAGGCCTTGATATGCCCATGTCTGGTTCTTTTCATCACCTCTGGGCAATTTTTCTTTCAGTGTCCCTTCAGTCTGCACTTGAAGAACTTGCCTTGCGGCTTCTGCATAGCAACTGGTTTGACAACTGATAACCAAGTCGTTTTGTTCTTGTTACCACCCTTGGGTTTCCCTTTGGATTTAACAAGACTCTTAGCAAAACCTGCACCGACTGCATTCTGTCTAGCAGAGCTGCTAGACGCAGCAAACATGTCATTAAGAGTCTGAAGCATTTCTACTCCACTCTTAATCATGTATACTTGCTTCTGCAAGTTTTTGGAAAAAATGACAATAATATAGCAGGGAACTACCATATCTGCCCTTTCCCAATCTGAGAAATGCATCTTAGTTTCCTTAGACGCATCCTCTGCAGGTTGCTATGGCCCTCGCATTGTCAGGACAAATTTTAGCTTCCATGTTTTAGAACAATATCAAAAATTTGCTTTTCACTTATTCATAGTTGGTACCATCTAGAGGTTTTTGACTCAAAATCATTTCTAAGATATTTTCTGAAAAACATATGAAGCACACAATTACAAACAAATAATGCAATAAACAAATGATGTACAAGTAGATTCTCATAACTACTCTTGTTCATTGTTAACAATCCTTTAGTTTATCTTTACAAGGCTTACGATGGGCAAGTCACTTGTAAAAACCAAAATTGTTATTTGGGCCTTCAGTGCCATTGCCAGAGCCTCGATGGGAGGGTTAACAATTTTACCAAAGTTTTATGTAATTAACCATTGTTTAATTTCAAAATTATCCTTAGTGTCTAAGCATTGCCGACGATGGGCCGTACAATACTTCACTAAAATTTTGAAATTATTAAGATTTAATCTAGTGAAATCTGATTATCCTTATCCGATGGGGCTTCAGCGATAACCATTTCACTAATAAACCCACAAATGGAGCCCGCAGGTTTTAAAATTAATTAATTTTTAAAACCTTCACCCATTCAACATTTTTGTTTGAGGATTTTCATAAGCCCTGTCGAATTCATTGTTTAATTTCAAAATTATCTTTAATAACTTAGTATTATCGACGATGGGCCGTACAATACTTTATTAAAATTTTGAAATTATTAAGGCCCAATAAAATCCAGTCATGCTTATCCGTAGGGGCCTCACGTGATTATTTTATTGATATGCCCACAATGCGCCTGGAGGTTAAATTAATTTCTTAATTTAAATCTCCTCCCATAATTATGTAGGTCCAATCTAATAAAATCCAATCATGCTTATCCGATGGGGCTTCACATGATTATTTTATTAATGGTCCTATATTGCGCTTGAAGGTTAAATTAATTTCTTAATTTAAATCTCCTTCCATTCAACAAAAGCATTATTTTGCAATTTCCAAAAATTATTTAATTGAGAGTATACTTTGTTTGATTTCAAAAACTATGTAAGCAAGAGAGCCGATGAACGTGCATCACTTAGCTTATCTGAATTTTGAAATCATTAAGGTCCTAAAATCTGGTCACTTTACGTCAGCGTGTGCTCCACACAATCATGATACATGAATGCTGTATGCAACGTGTGTTATTCCATGACCATTTCAGAAAACCCACAAATTACTCGCAAAATAAACTATTCTCTTAGGAAATTTACTTTAATTATTTTTCTAGATTTAAATCATCCAAATAGCTGATTTTAATTATTAATCTAGATTGCAACAATCATAATAATTATCATTTATGAGGATGATTTGAAATCAAAATAATTTTCATAACGATTATTTGTCTTGATGTTAATTACCCAAAAATTAATCAATTCCATTATTAATCTAGATTTTTAACAAAAATCATAATAATTATTAATTAATTTGTGAGGATAACTTAAAATCAAAATAATCTCATAATAACTATCATACTAGTCGCTGAAGACATAATAGCTATTATGCTCATGTAATCATACAAGTTATGCAACAATATGGCACCACCTATTCTATATGGCATGTTATCGCAATTAAAGCATGTTATTGATCATATAATTCATACCAATCAATAAAAGCATTAAATAATAAAATATAATTACTTTAATCCATGGCATTCCTATTTTTAAAAATAAAAAAAAAAATAAAAAAAAGTGTTACAACTTTGGAATTCGAATTTCGCCTGTCTCATAGTATCTGTCTCAAGCCTCTTTAGGGTTTCCATAGGCCCAAAAGCCCAAGGACCCAATCCTTTAGCGAGAAACCCTAGGATGCGAAAGAGGAACCCTAGCCGTCAGGTCTGCTGCGCCGTCACCCGAAGTCAAATCAAGCCGAAACTCCAGGGGAAGGACCACCACATAGAAACGAGTGCACCGCCGCTGGAACCACCCAAAAAGGTGGCCGGACGCTCCCACACTCTCCCTTTCTTTGCCGGAGAGTGGCGGCCACTCTCACCATCTTGTGGAGGCGCGTGGAGGAGCGTGTAGGCTCCGATGGCGGCGATCCACCCACCGTTACGTTCGTCTTTCCGTCCTCTTTCCAACCATATATAGATCGGCCCATTCTGAGATCGGTAAGTCCTCGAAAAGTCTCCGACAGTGCTGACTGCGCATCTTCCTCGCGGTTTCTCGATCTTGAATTTTTACAAAATCTTGAAAAATACACGAAAATTCCGAAAAATTGAAAAAACAGCAAGGAGGAAACCTAATCATATGGGATTAGCCTCCTTGTTACAGATCGAGGAATACACGAGAAACCCTAACCATGGATTAAAGCATTTTTACCGATAAAAATTTAAACTTTTATGAAAATGAATTATAAAATACACGCAGGATTCATACCATAATCCTAGAACCCTAGGTGCCATATTTCATGAAGCAAAACTAATTACATGATCAGTGAAACTAGATTCACATACCAATGTACAGCCAAGGCTCTGATACCAATTGTAAGAACTATTGGATTTATGCGGAAGCGATTTAGGACCTAGTACATTGGTATGCTTACCGAATCATCCTCGTTTCACGATTACCTCTTGGTGCGCAGATCTCGTGTAGAATTTCCCTTATGTGATTCCTCTTCACGAACTGCTCACCTCAGCGCCGCAGAACGAACAAATCCCTTGATGCTGGACTGTGGCAGATCTTCCAGACTATGACTCAAGGGGATTAGGGAGTTGTGTGGGCAACCGTTCAAATGATGAACATTGCCTCTCTGTTTCTGATTTCTGAAAACCCCTAGGAGGCACAAGTGGAGAATATGATATATATATACCTGCCCAATCCAACTAACCCTAATCTTCATGGGTTAGACTTGGTCTTTGGGCTCTCACTAAAGCCATTGGGCTTAGTGCAAAGGAGCATACATACCCAACATTTTGGACCCTGGGTTGGAGGGAAATGCTGACATTGAAGAGGTCACTAGAGTCATAAAAGTTGCTTCATGGTGTGTCCAAGATGATGAATCTCATAGGCCATCTATGGGTCAGGTTATTCTAATCCTTGAGGGTGTCTTGGATGTGACATTGCCTCCAATTCCAAGATCCCTACAAGCCTTTGTTGACAACCAGTTCACAGACTCAAGTTCCACCAATAATAGTTCGCAGGTAAAGAGCAATGTCCCTGCAGCCTCCTCTGAAGTCAAAAGCAACATCTCATCCGCTGGCTCCTAGCCTTGAAGACAAAGTTAGGTAGACAAAATAAATTTGTTCCATATTATGATTTTGAGGAGTGAACACCCAATTTTGACTGGGTATATTTTTGTCTTTTTTTTATAAACATTCATTTTTTTACCAAAAAGTATTATTTAAAAAATAAAAAATGATTTTTACTGAAATAATTGCTTTCAAAACAAAACAAAAAAACAAAATAAAAAAAGACAAAAAGATCTAATCCTACACATTTTGTCATACAGTATTTTTGTTCTTCACCTACTCTTTTGTTGAGAAATTGGAGAGGATCGATTTTGGCCGGTGGAGAAATTCGAGAAACGGGTATTAGCGTGATCTCTTAATTGGAACGAGGACTCACGCTCTAGAAGGGAGAAGATCTTGAAAGACATGGACATTTTGAAGGAAAAAACAAGTAAAGAAGGAGAGAGACCGTATCAAAGACAGACTCCTTCCATCAGATATCCATCACAACTCCTACAACCATTCATGAGTTCATGCATAACTTGACTCCACAATGTCTAACAGTATGCATAACCAACATGTTGATATATAATTGAATATTACATCATAATATAGATATGCCTGAATACACAAATGTACATGCATCAAACTGAAAGATATGTACAAAATATATACAGGCCATATACAAAATAATGGATCAGACATCATGATCCACCAAAATAAATGGAATACTAATGCAAACAACAATCCTCTAAAATAATAGTAGGATACATCTACCCAAAATCCGGTCCGCGATGCACTCTATCCATGGGTCGTATCTCTGCCCCGTGTAGGCTTACTGGCAATCTGTGCACCTAAAATAATGTCCACAAACGGGGTGAGATAACAAATCTCAATAAGCTCCAGGTTTGTAGAGAATTCTCCATACCTCTGGGCCCACTCCTGCATGAAAGTCTGATACAGAGTATACAAAGCACCATATAACAGATATCATAACTAAACAAAACATATATACATATCTTATTAGAGGCATACACAGTCATTCCCAAGGGAAGATCCCAAGCAGAAATCAACGCATGTGTTCCCAAGGGAGGACCCCAAGCGAAACCAAAACATATCAGAGGTGTATACAGTCAGTCCCGAGGGAGGAACCTAAGCAGACATCAGTGCATATACAACCAATGGCCAAAGATCAAATACAGAAATTACATCAGAACAAATCATATCATGTTATCAAATAGCTCTATATGAATATATCTATACAAAGCATCAAATACAATCATACAATCCAACCATAGTCCACAAACCATGGTGGAGCACACAAGTAGGAAAAGACTCTTTAAACATAGAACTTACCTTTTAAAGCTTCACACTTTGCTTACTGGATGAACAAGCTACTTATCTGTCTCCACGAGAATCCAAACGTTCACAGTCCCTAGGTACACCTAGTGAAAGAATCCAAAACAAAAATCAATAAAATGATACAATGTCATGTAATTTACACAAGGCATACATTTTAATTCTTACTTTCATTTCTTCACACTTATGCCAAACATATGCCATTCATACAAGTCATAACCAGTTTTCTTTTTACTTAATCACATCAAGCCATGAGTGGGTGGTTCTTTGTTCAACAAATTCCCACAAAATTTAACATATTCATTTAGTCTTAGGATAGTCCCAAAGGGCCTTTAGAACACTTATTACTCCTTTTAGCACCTAAAAGCCTATTTTTCCCAAATTTAAGGCAGAGTCCCCATTACAAAGGAGCTATAAGATTTCTATTTGTCTATTGCCTAAACCCAAGCTTAGCCACCTATATAAATTATCTTACGCATAAAAATGTTCTCACTTGGTGAAATAGTAACTCTAAACGTATATCTCGTTTGAAAATGGCCAAAACTCATCTTAAGGCCATACAAAGGAGCTACCTTATTTTTTTTTTATTTCACCAAAGCGAAGGTTGATACACCTTAGAATATTATTTCACGTATAAAAGTATGCCACTCATCCATACTTGATCTATGTCATTTAATATATCGGTGTGATGACCTTGGAAGGTTTGGTTACGTTTGACAGCGACAAAAGCCACCATAATCTCATATTAATATTTAATATAGGAGATGGACCAGATTATATCTAAGGAGGAATCTAACGATAAATAGCGCACAGTTGTGCAGTAAGGATATTATTTCAGGTCAATATGTAGTCTAAGTGGGAGATTGTTACTAAATTATATTTCCTAATGTGATTGTGGCCTACATATTTTATTAATAATTATATTATGCTATTTAGTATATATTGGGTAAATTAAAGTGATCAAATAAAGATGCCCATAGAGGTTCCTAAGTAAGTATGAGACAAATGAGTGGATAGTGGTGTTGGGCCAACTAGGTATAATGAAAGCTTACTGGCCCAACAATAAAGAAAAACACTATAAGGGTTATGGTCTCTAATATGTCAAATAACAACCCTAGCTTCTCTTCCCTATCAAGAGAGAAATAGCACACTAAAGAATAAGAATTAGGGCTATTTGATTAAGGAAGATCGCATACCCCAAATGAGAAGATCATACTAAAGAATAAGAACTTGCACTATTTGATCGAAGAAGATCGCATACCCCAAAAGTGATGATCATTCTAAAGAATAAAGATTGGCATTATTTGATCGAAGAAGATCACATACCACAAAGGTGAAGATTGAAGTTATTCCGCTGCTATGGAGACAAGTATGCCTCTAACTTTATGTTAATACTCCTTTATATGATTTGGTATGATGGATCTTGGTTTGTTGGTGATGGTTATCACCATAAGGTTAAGAGGAATTATTATTCCAACAACTCGAATTTGTCATACATATATATTGATAACTTCATGTGGTCTTGTTTTTATCTTGAAGCAAGATTTTAGGTGGTAAAAATGCCTAATGAGCCATTGAACTGACTTTGATTAATGTCGTTCTTCATGACAATGATTTGTAGAGCTAAGGAGCTGATGCTACACAAATTACACTTGATGATGGAGGGATATTTGTGCATCATAAGCATAATAGCATAAACTATTCTTGAATAATGATATTTCCACCGAGGATAAGCTCCTCTAAACCGACTTTATATCGTAAGTAAGCAAATTAGAGCATATTTACCATTCATTTAATTTAAATTATGGGGGACTTTAATTCATTAAAATTTAATAGGGGAAATGCATGTGAACTGGATTTGGTAAACATTTTGGTGAAGGAAAAAACTCTTCAAAAGGGAGGTAATCACAAATTAGGGTTGACACATCTGCATAACCTTTGGCTCATATCATTTGATTTGATTCTTTTTTCGGAGATTGCACACACATAAAAAATGGTTCACTAAGGGCTTGTTTGGGAGTCACTTTTATGAGGGAAAAAGGAAGGAACAAGAGGGTTTTATTTATACCTTCCCTTGTTTGTGAGTTTCAAAAAATTGGGAAAGGGAATTGGGGATTTTTATAAAATCCTCCAAAACCATTCTCATCCTTAAAATTAAAGTTTTCCCATTTGGGAGGTTTGAGGGCAAAAATGTTGGAAATTTCTTATCTACCCTTAACATTAAAATGTGAAAATAATGTAAGTTTCAATCATTTTTTAAATATGGCACTACTAGAAAACTCCCAAAGATCGATAGAATTTATTGATCGAAAATATTTCATCGACGAAAATCAAATTCCGTCAAAAATAGAGATGAAAAAAATTCCCGTTGAAAAATTAAAGACAAAATTAGAGACGGAACAAGATTTAATCATAATCATTAATAGAAATTTTTGACGGAAAAAATACTCCATAAAATTCTTGACGGAATCTAAATTTCGTCGAAAGTTTCGACAGAAACATATTTGTCCAAATTTTCGATGAAAAACATTTCTGTCAAAATTTTTGACGGAAACATTTCCATCAAAAAATTTGACAGGAAATATTTTTGATGAAATTCTTTTTCTGTTGAAAATATTTAAGAAATCATTTTCGTCAAAACTTTTGACGGAAACTAAATTCCGTTGAAAATTTTGATAGATTTTCTTTCGTTAAAAATTTTCAATAGAATTTTTTTCATCAAAAAAATCAAAAAAATGTCATCAATCTGTGTGGAAATTCTCGATGAAATTTATTTTTAATTGAAAATTTCAATAGATTTTGTTTTCTAGTTGAGATTTTCCAACTCAATTGTTTTGTCAAATTTTTTGAAAAAAAACATTTCATAAATCCACGTCAAACCTCACCCCGTGTTATCAATTTGCTTGAAATCTTTTGACAAAATTCATTAAATAAAAATTATGTTAATGCTTTATTTTTTTGACGGAAAACTATGGTTTTCGACAGATAATTTTTCGTCAAATTTTTTAAGGGAAATCTATTTCCGTAAAAAATTTCGTCTCTTTTTGATGGATTTTCGTTGTTTGCAACATAAAAATTTCGTGGAATAAATGATCTTTTTTAATAATGTGAAAAGTACATAAATAATTTTTTTAGAAATTTTAAATTTATTTGTAAAGTATAATAACTATATTAATTTAAAAAAAGGTAAAATGGTAAAAATATCTCCTTGACCCTCAATTTTCCTTCCTTGTCATTTTTTTAACTTACAAATAAGGGAAGAGAATACCCTTCCTTGGATCCCCTTCGATCCCTTCCCCTCCAAACTCACAAACAAATCCTAAATGCAAAATGTACTTTTTTTTTTATATTTTAGAATTATTTTTTACAAATTATCACCAAACATGTAGATTAATTGGCACAAGGTTATTCCAACTTAAACAGTGATCTCGAGTTTGAGTTTTGGGTATGCAGTGGTGTTAAAAATTTGGTAAGGAGAGCTTTGCACCCTTGTGTTTTTGCCCGGTTCCATTAGATTAGTTAAGTAATTGATGAATTGATGGAATTTAGCTGGTAAATATCAAGGCGTAGATGGTAAATGATGTATTAGACACTCAATTTGTTTTAAATGATTAAATGTTTATTAAAACTTTCAAATGGCTAATTTTTCATGTATACACATGTATACGTGTTTCTAAACACACAATAATATTACAACTACAATAATAGTTAGATCATTAATTATTATTATTATTATTTTTTTTGCATATTTTGAGAATAAGCTCAGTAGGCCTTTTATCTATGTGATTTCTTTTGTGATTTTCATTTAATTTGCTTGAGAAGGGAGTGCTTGATTTTTGTTTGTGATTGATAAGCAAATAAAATGAACTTTTGGTTTAAGGAAGTGATCTTATAGATGTTGTACTATAGGTGTACATAAGATGTGTCCCATGGAGGGTGAAGTATGTTGATATAGGGGGTGTCCATAGTGGCAATGGTAGAGACCAAGCACTAGTGAAGCTTCCCATGGTGCAAAAGGGGGTGTGTGTATGGCAACGATGGCTCTACCAAGTGGGTAGAGTAACAACATAGTAAAGAGTGGGGAAGAAGATCCCCTCTTCATGTGTGAGAGGGGTATTTAGAGAGGAGAGTACTCTCTAGCATGGGGGAGGCCTTTGGTCATTCCCCTGAGCTGTCCCATCAAGCCATGTCTTGTCCTGAGACAAGGCATGTGATATGCGATCAGCATATAGGAAATTACAAGACGAAAAGAAGAAGAAAGTGACTCAATCAATGCAAGAAAGACAGAAAAAAAGATTAAAAACATCCAAAGTCTGAATATCAAGAAAGATGCATAAAAGAAGGCAAAAAGGGCAAAGAAGACCTAGGTTCCCACGCTCACAGCGCAGGAATGGCGCTCAGAGCGTGGGAAGGAAAAAAATGGCAGAAGGTCCCGTGCTGAGAGCGCGAGATCCGCTCCATCAGCGCGGGTGGGCAGAAATTGACAGAAACTCCCACGCTCACAGCGCGGGAGTGGCG
The DNA here is from genome assembly GCA_032173675.1 of Gastrolobium villosum. Classification (NCBI taxonomy): domain Eukaryota; kingdom Viridiplantae; phylum Streptophyta; class Magnoliopsida; order Fabales; family Fabaceae; genus Gastrolobium; species Gastrolobium villosum. The sequence goes on from JAVKPL010015873.1 coordinate 9,711, forward strand.
CTGTCAGCGTGGGAGGCGCGAAAATATGAAAATTCAAATGTTGCAAATTAGGTCAAAGTCTCTTATAAAAAGAGACTCAACCTTTGAAGAAAGACACACCAGAATACACCACAAGACCTAGAAAGGGACAGATCCGGCTGGAAGGAGGGCGTTCTTCGCGTTCGTCGTTCCGTTCTTGTAATCTTCTTATTCTATTTTTATTTTCAGTTCATGTTGAAATCAGATCAGCGATCATGATGTTGATTGGCTAGATCTATTTCTGTAGTCAGGGGCATGATCCCTTTGTGAACAATTGTTATAAGGATTGAATCATTATATGTATTGATTTAATATATTTCATCTTTATCTTGCGCGTATTGATATTATTTCTGTTAGATCTGATCAACCTAATAGGGAATGATATTCCGGGGATCAGGGTTCGCAATAGGAATATTGGAATACTGATCCTGAAAGGGGATAAAGATGACTCTCCATGCATGTTCTAGGAATAGACTTGTATGGATTGCAGTCGTGGGATTTATCTACATAATGCTTATTTTCAGGCGGGATTACTAAGGGATTAGGGTTCCAACTGAAGTAAAGGGTTAGATCACCAAGGGATTGGGATCTAACTAATTATTTCTAAAAAGATGATAATTTGTCTGAATTATTAATTTCGATAAGTATTGTGAATCAATCCAAAGTAAAATTGGGAACAATTGGTGAATGTACCCTGGCTACAGTATTCTTCATCACTTCTTCTACAAAAACGTTTCTTCATTTATTTTAAGTCTTTTTAAGAAAAACCTAAAAACAAGTCTTTACATTTTAATTAGTTACCATAGTGTGGAAACACAAATCGATTCATCTAACTTAAAAGGACTGGTTATAGTAGTAATTGTTTTCCAATCCCTGTGGAGACGATCTTATTTATCACTTTTATTACTTGGAACGATCGGTACACTTGCCGATTATGCAACAAGTTTTTGGCGCCGTTGCCGGGGATTGTGTTTTCAATATTACAAATAACCGTAGATTCTTGAGATTAGATTCCTAATTTTTATTCTTTTTATCTTGTTTTATGTTGTTCAGGTGCTATTAATAATTTTCTCTGATTTTTATGCGAGGTAGACTTCCGCCTAAAGACTTTGTAATAGATTCTGAAATTACAAGGACAAAAAAGCAACTAAGGAAGGCTGCTAGACAAATCATTTGGGAAGATTTGAAGCACATACCTTTACAACCAATTCAAGAGATGGCAGAAAACAACAATGCTGGTCATGGACGAGGAGGAAATGCCAACAATCAACCTCCAAGACTTTTGAATACAATTCTGACTCCAGTATTCAATAGGGCCAATTCAAGCATAGTAAGGCCAAATGTGGAGGCCAATAATTTTGAACTCAAGCCATCATTAATTTCTTTGGTGGAAAGGGTTCAATTTTCTGGTGCTGATGATGAAGATCCTCATGAGTTTATAGACCGATTCCTGATGGTCTGTGATACAACCAAACACAATAGAGTATCTACAAATGCTATCAGGCTCCGGTTGTTCCCTTTTGCTGTTAAAGGAAAAGTGAGGTGGATTGAACGACAGCCAGCGAACAACATCCTTACATGGGAAGATCTGTCCAGCAAATTCTTTGATCATTTCTTCTCCATGGAAAAATATAATCAGCTGGTAAATGAAATCACAAACTTTCGCCAGCTGGAAGGAGAATCACTCTGTGCAACATGGAACAGATTCCAGGAACTAAACAGAAAATGTGCACATTACGAAGGAGATGATGACAGAAAAGTGGTGATATTCTTCAATGGAATCACCCCTGAAACAAGGATGATAATAAATAGTGCCGCTGGAGGTTCTATTCGGGAAAGCACATCTGAGCAGGCTATTGAGTTGATCAAAAAGCTTGCAAGAAATGAAAATGAAAGTGTGCTAGCTCCCACACAAAGAGCAGCAACAAAACTAGCAGATAGTGATGTAATATCATTATCTAAAAAGTTTGACAGTTTAAGTGAAAAATTTGACAAGTTTCAAGTGTCAAAGGTTCAAACAACTCCTCTGGTTTGTGACCAATGCCAAGAAAGTCATGAGTCCAGTGAGTGTCCGAATCCATCATCCGAAGATTCACTTCAACAATTACAGGTGAATGGGATCTGGTACGATCAGCGTCCTCAACAACAACAACAAAACTTCCAGCGAAATCAAAATTTCCCTGGTGGTAACAACAACTTTCAGCGGAGGACTCAAGGATCAAGTATGGATTTTAAAGCTAACAATAATTATGCTCAATCTTCACAGAATCAACAAAAGGAGCCAGCCGAGTGGGAAAAAGCTTTTGCTCAAATGGCTAAGGCTTCTAATGATATGGCTCAACATACCAATGCTTTCATGGAAGAAACAAGAGCCAACGATAAAACACAAATGCTTCCATCAAAAACCTGGAGAATCAGATAGGCCAGCTAGCCAAGTAGTTTCAGAAAGAATTCCAGGTACCTTTCCAAGCAATACAGTCATTAATCCAAAGGATGATTGTATGGCTATTACAACAAGAAGTGGTAAGATATTGACAGTTCCAACAAAACCACCTGTGAATTTGGAAGATACAACAAAAGGGAAAGAGGAACAAAATAAGGAAGCAATTGAACCAGAGATTGAGGTAATTGAAAAAGAAAAAGAAAAAGAAAAAGAAGTCGTGATTGAACAAGAGCAGGTTGAAGAACAATCGGTTGTGGCAAAGAAAAAGCATGAGTTAAGCCACGAATATGTTATGTCCAAGGCACCCTATGCGGAAAGATTCAAGAAGGGAGCCTACAACAAACATTATGATAGATTCTTGGACATTTTCAAGAAGCTACATATTAATATTCCTTTTGCTGAAGCCCTAGCAAATATGCCGGGTTATGCAAAATTCATGAAAGATCTTTTATCCAGGAAACAAAAACTGCAGGAATGCCAAACTGTAACACACACTGAAGAGTGTAGTGCTTTTATCCAGCAGAAAATCCCAGATAAGCTTAGTGATCCAGGGAGTTTTAATATCCCTATTGCTATTGGTGATATTGGCATTGGGAAAACTTTATGTGATCTAGGGGCTAGCATTAATCTAATGCCCTTTTCAGTTTACAAATCATTGGGGATTGAGGAATTGAAGCCTAACGAGGTATCTCTCCAATTGGCTGATAGATCCGTAAGGAAACCTAATGGTATCATAGAAGATATCCTTGTCAAGGTTGATAAGTTTATCTTTCCTGCAGACTTTGTAGTGTTAGATATGGGAGAAGGAAGTGAGAAACCCATGTTATTAGGAAGACCCTTTTTGGCTACAGCCCGAGCCTTAATTGATGTTGAACAAGGGATGATTAAACTGAGAATGAACGATGAGGAAATTATCTACAATGTTTCAGAAGCTATGAAGAGACCTGCTGAAAATAATGATTGTTTCCAAGTTGATTCTATTCATGAAACAATTCAACACAAGAAAGAGCGACCTCAAGAGATTGATTATGAGTTGAAAGCTCGTGATCATGTACCTTTTGAAAAAGAAGGAATTACTGTGGAGGTACTGAAGGAAAAAGCTGAAGATGTAGAGGTTGGTGCCCCTAAAGTTGAGTGAAACCATTACCAGACACTTTAAAATATGTGTTCT
>JAVKPL010015874.1:0-13382 GCA_032173675.1 Gastrolobium villosum
GATTCACCAAAGCTTTACTTTTGAAGTGGAAGCAAAAATTGGATCATGATCATGATTTTTTTTTTTTTTTTTAAATTCAGGGGCGCCACCCCCGAACCCCGACTTCAGAGTGTGCAGACATAAAATTTTTTTTCCTGGCTCCGCCATTGCTAGTAGGAACCAAAACAACCATAAGAACCAAGCATATATATAGAGCATACTCTGTAACTCCGAAGATTTCCTTGACAACTAAGGAGCTATCTCTGGAACAGAACTCAGGCAGCTGGAATCAGAAAAACAGAAGAAAAATTCAATGAAGTAATACATTAAACACAGAACATTCAATTACAAGTATGATCATTAGCATTTTACCAAAGAAAAAAAATGATGAAGAAGAAGAAAGGAAGTATCAGAAAAACTTCAGTGCGGCAAGCAATTAAATTCCCCTATGTTGAAAGTTAAAATAAAACTATTCCTTTACAAAATTAACTATGTACTTCCCTAAAAAAAAATCATTAATTTCTCCTGTAATATTGCTTTGCACCACTGTTCTTTAATTTCAGTATTATAGGTCCCTAATAATTGTTGAACAAATAACCAAAATAAAGGCTACCGAATCCAATGGTACCAAAGGCACTTAACGGCACTTATTGTATTTTACATACAGAAAGAGTCGAACAGAATTTGTATCAAATTGACTGTTTGCGGCCACTTACCTCGGACAGATAGAAGACCTTCCCAAAAAGGGCCTGAACAGCTAGTTTTCTTTTAAAACCCTTTTCGGTATAACCTGACTTCTCCATCACAATAGGGCCTAAAAATCATTTAAATGTAATTGAAGTCGGTGAATAGAAATAATAATGTCCCAACTTAAAACAGCTTCATTAGATTATATCTGGGCAGAAAAAAATTGATTTCATGCGCTGAATGATAATAAGAAATTAGGCGAAGGGGGACAGATCAGTTCTCCGTCATCACCAGTAGCCATCCTTTTTCTGACTTTCAACTTGCTATTAGTTTCCAAACAGCTTTAAAAGTGACGAGAAACCAAATTCAGAAGAAAACAAGGGTCTGTATAACACCTCAAATATGCTGCTGTCTGAGAAACAACATTCTCAATAAGGAATTGCAACTTCACAATAACAACTACTACAAATTTGAAGTTCAGTTCATGCTTCCTAGAACATTTGTACATGAACATACAAGCAAAAATGTTCAGATTCCAAATTCTAAGTTTCAAATGATGTAAAACAAAATGCTAAAGTCACTAAAACATATTAAGAAAAACAGTTACATTGAAGCAAGCTTATTGACAAGAGAAAGAACCGTTGCATGAAACCAAGTAGTGATATTTTGCTAGTTGTGCACAAGGCATGTGTTATAAACCAGGTGCACAAACAAAAAATAGAGAAAAGAATAATAGACAGTTTGACATTAAAACATAAGATGGTCTAATCTACAGCTAGGGATGCCAATGAGCCAAGGTAGGCCTAGCTCAGTTTGGCTCCAAAAGAAAGTGACCCTCTTTTCTCGAATCAAGCTTGACTCAGTCCAAGGCTAACGAACTACTTGAGGCTAGAATTATTTGCCAATTGAGCCTTTTAAGCACAACAGGCTCAAATCATGTACCAAAATAACCAACCTGTTATCTTATCAAACATGATTCCTATATCATATCAAATCATATATATATATATATGCCTACAAGACACTTTTCACCAATAGGCAGAGAATTTGGGCTTCGTTTGGATATGTAATGATAGGTGGAATGGAATGGGAATGAGTAGGATGTAAGAGAATGAAAATACCATACCATTGTTTGAATATTTTATGATGGAATGGAAAGGTTCCATTCTATCATTTGGAAAGTGATCGGAATGGTAAGGCGATTAATAAACAATAAATTGGTTCCATACTTTACCCACACAACTGATTTTGGTTTTGAGGTTGGTGTGTGTGTGTGAGAGACAGAGAGGGGGGGGGGGGGGGGGGGGTCCATCGGGTTGCATTCCATTATACCTATTTCAAACAATCCAAATGATGGAAACTAATGTCATTCCATTCCATCCCTTTCCATCAATCCAAACATAGCCTTAGAGTTTGACACTTAAAAAAGTAAAAGATTCATTTATCTTGTTAGTGATAGCGCATCAACAAATTACAGTTTGGGATGAGGTGGAATGGAGACTGCAATTATCAGCGTCACCTTTATCCCAAACTAGGTAGGGATGGCCAGATACTGCATTTGTCAAAACAAAACAAAAAAATGTAACACAAGAAAATGCATTTAAAATATGTTTATAAACATTGCCCCATACTAATTCCTCATATTGTTAGATTGTCATAGTCAGGACAGTATGAAAGAGCAGTCATGACAGGAGCCACATGGCCAGAGTATAGTTAATTGTCCTTGAGATTGAGACTGTTTTGACAAATCTTTAAAAGGTGAGGGATTAATCTTTTAAAAGACAGTTTGACAAAAGAAAGAAAACATGAAATACATCAATGTCTAACCATATATTCTTTTCTGTAATAACACTTGGGTAGAATAGTAAGTATCGAGGAAGATAGAAAACATATTAGATAGTAATTTTGGAAGGAAAAGGTAACATGGCATTGGTAGGTTGATTAAAGTCCCTTCTGAATAAGAGGATAGCTCATTTAGCTCCTATTTATTGCATATTGTACATTTTCTCACTCCATAATCACTCAGTTATTTCCCATTGAAAGCTATTACACCTACACAATATAAGAATTCTCTTCCAACAACAAATTTATACTTAAATTCAATGATAAAAAAGCCAAAAGAAAATTTCAAATAACATCAAATAAAAATTGCCTCAGTTATTTTACGGCCCAGTCACCTACACATTAGACTGTAACATCAATTATGGCAGGAAGCATGGAAGGAAATTAAGAAAATTAAGAATAGTATTCTTTGCTGCACTTCGTGCATTTAAAAACCATTTCGATTAAGCCATTTGGTTAGTGGTGAGTGGATTGGGCAGTTTGTAGGAGGTCATAGTTTCAAACTTATGTCTGACCACTGTATCAAAAAACAAATCCATTTGAATTTGACATCATGGATCTAGATACAAACCCTTTCTAAATATACAAACAAGCTAGAGAAAAATAATTTGTTTCACAGCTCATCATCAGATTACTTTTCCAGACAGCATTGGCTAAAAGATACTACGTTGCATCAGGACTACTCAAATAATTATCCCGTCCAATGTTAAGAATTCATTACCTTTGTCTCGTATAATTCGTCGTGAAATTTCATTCAGAACCTCGGCAACTTGTGAGTCATCTAACATAGAAGCTTTCCTAATCTGAATTAAATCAGCTACCATGTCAGGGTTGAATGGTTTCTCATTCAGAGCATAACGGATATACTTCCGCAAAATTCCTTCCAAATCAAAACCTGTCTGGATATGAATTTTCAGTTGTTACTTAAAGTCAGATGGCACATATGTACAAGCACACAAAAGTATGGGAAGCCAGCAAACAGAAATTGGTTTTTCCATGAGATTTTCCCCCCGCCAACAAACAGGAAACTAAGAAATATTTTCTTGATCTAGACAGATGATAAGATCCTTTACTTGGAAAAACTGCAAACCTAAGTGTTTAATTATTCACTTAATTGCACGAAGAAACAGTTGAATCTTAAAACTTATCATGATTAGGAAATGAAACATCAAGACATTAACAAAAAAAAATCCCCCTAAGGTTATACAGGCAAAAAAATTATGTTAAATCTATGTACAATAAAGAATATTATCATGATAATGGTCAATTTTTACATTACCAATTTAGTAATTATGGTCTTTCAGATGGATTGTTGTTCTTATTAATTTTGTAAAACTACAACATAATATCAACTGTAATGAAACCCGGACTCAAGGAAGATGATAAAACATGACACTGGGATAGAAACAAACCAAAACCTAGAATTAAATAGGAGCAAAGACTTTCATTACAGAGTTATCTCAACCTTGCACATTAATATGTGAGAGAAAATACAATGTCTATATTGCATTCATAAGCAATTGACTATGTCGAGTTAATCACATCTGATCTGCATTTGCAATTAGTAGCAGTTAGTCCTTGGTTTAAGTACCTTAACCAATGATTTAATTCAGTGTTCTGAATATGAGATTCACAATATTAAGAAGTTCCATAATTATCGTGATACTGTAGTCTTTCACGGTATCATGGTTTTTTTTTTTTTCTTTCTAACAATGGTGTTCTGTGTTTTTTTCCCAATGTTTGATTTATTTTTACTGATGTTTGTTATAATTAGCTGGTTCCTGATTGATTCTCACAACAGATAAATATTTTATTGTGTTGGCTACTTGGCTAAGATCACTACTGCTATCAGTTTCTTAGCATAATTTCTTCCAGGAAAGCTGCCAACATACTTCAGCAACAATGATGATTCTCTACATTTATTGAAGCCAAATTTGAAAATTGATTCTCAAATTCCAAGATAGAAAATGTAGCCACATGCTATTCAACAAAAAAGAGTGACCATAGACAATGTTTAATGGAAATGTGCGCAGCATTATGCACCTCACCTTATTCTCAATTTCCTTGAGAGCATCAAGCGTGACTTCATTTCTTCCTTTTTGAAACAAATCATCGAGGGACTTGCATAGCGTAGCATTTTTACCAACCTGGAAACAAATTATATAAATGTCTCAGGCTAACTCAACAAATTTTAATTCTAGTAAGGAATATAAATAGGCTAAGTTAGGCTAGACTTTGATTTAAATAAGTACGGTCTACGTAAAATATATTGAGCCTAAGCCTGACCCTGAAGCTTGTATAGGCTAGATTATAAGCTTGGTCTATCCTGTATTTAAAAATTAAAAGGCTCAGCCCGGGTTTATTAACCTCTTTAAGCATATCAGTATTAAGAAAAAATAACTAAAATAATATTATTTGCAAAAGTAGACCTAAGACATGAACCTATTTTAAATATATTAAGTCAGATGTCTCACCCCCTATACATGGAACAAATTTTTAGTACATCCATCGTACTGAGTACTCAATGTTATGAAAAGTTAATATTATAACTATATACTCTCCGGACTACATAGTTATAATACCACCATGGCACTGAGTACTCAATGCAACATTAGTATTGTAGATTTTTTCCTATACATGATATTATCACCGAACATGGGTAGGTAGGCTATGTTGCACCGACACCAACACGGGATACGACACGACACTCCGACACGTTAATTCTAAAAAATGTTAAATTTCGATACGTTAGGACAAGTTTTGATATTATATAAAAAAATTAATTTATGTTGAGTATATTATATTTAATATTCAATAATTTAACAAAAAAATAAAACTAAATTTATAATACCCATTAATTTTGCAAAGAAACATAAGATATCCCAAATGTTTATATTAAACTCAATAAAATATAATCGTAATCCAACGAATCTAATAGTTGAAACTCAAAATGCAACACAACATAACCTTTGAATCTTTTTTTGAGTCTTTGCAACGAGTATTAGAGTGTCGTGAAGTGTCAAAGTATCGATGAGTGTGGGAAGTGTCGATGAGTGTCGGGAAGTGTCGATGATTCATAGTATGTAGGTATTTCTACCCTCTCATCTGAGATGATCTCATAGTTATCATTTATTCATTCTCTAATCTAATGCACTATCCATAATCATTGATTTGTCTATATCATCTCTAATAACCTCATGATAGATCCATTTTCGAGCGAACACATAAAATGTTCCTAAGACATAGTTTAGAGCCAAAAATATTGAAAATAAAAATACAAATTGAGAGACAAACCAGTCTGCGGCGTTTAGCTTTGGGAGAAGTGAATTTGTTCACGGTCCTAACAAAAGCAATAACGAAAGTGATTCCAGCGTAAGCGAGAGGAATGGCAAGAATCCAAGGCAAGGAGGTGGGACCCACTCTAGGTCCGGGAATAGCTTGGGTGACGGAGCCAGTGTACTCGACCAAGTCCAAAGCCTTTTCTTGAATCCATGGAAGCTCCTCCTCCACTTCAACCTCAACCTCAATTTCTTCCTTCTCTTTCGAAGAAGCTGGTTCGTTGTTTTTGGATGCTGATAAGCAAGTTGAGATTGAAGGAGAAAACAACAGTGGCTGTGTAATTCGAGTAGGAACCGCAGGGAATGGCACAGTAGAGAAATTTGTTGAGTGAAAAGGGTTTATTAGAGAAACCTTTCTGAGAGGGAGAAACTGGGAAGCAAGAGAACAAGAAGTGAAAGCCATTGGAATGGGAATTGAAAAGAATGATGAATGAATGCCCTTTGCCTCTTATGAGCTCAATCCTCTCTTTCACTATGGTTTTTTAGGTTGCATCTGCTGCTCCTGGCCGGTTGGGTTTATTTCCTTAGGAGAATAAATTTTAATTATTTTGTTTGGTTCCTTTGAATTTAGTGATAATTATTATATAAAAAAAATATTCTTATTTTTACTGTATTTTTCTATTTCATTTATGCAAAAGTGAGTGAACGTCACATGTCACTAATTTTTTCTCTCTTCTCATTGTGATGAAATCTATTCATTGTATATAAGTGTGGCGGAAAGAAAAAATTATGAAAAAAACAAAAATAATAAATCCTTTTTCTAGTATGATCACTCTTTTATGGTGAATGATAGCTAAGTTAGGTTTTATTCTTGGGAAAAGTTGGTTTGTTTTTAGAATCATGCCTGTTATTTTTTGAAAATTAATAATTATTAATTTTGCAATTATAACCGTTTTTTTTACACATATGTCTCTGTGATTTTTTATTTTTTTGTAAATAATAAATATAACTTTTCTCGATATAAAAATAAAATAGGCATTTTTGTGATTGTAAAGCAAATGTAAAAGTGGAGATGTGAACTTTTCCATTTATTCTTTTATTTAATCTCACAATTAAAATTTTTTATTGGTTTGTGAAATTTCTTTCATATTTGCATTAGTCAATGTATTTATTTATTTATTTATTTATTTTGATAATCAATGTATTTATTTATTTTACTTGATAAGAAGGGAGAGGTAATTTATTTTAAAAAAAAAAAGGAGAGGTGATTTTTAATCTTCAACTTTTTAAAATAAAATTGTAAAACATTTTATTAAAATAGACTACAAGTATTCTATTTAATTTCCATGTAAATAGAGTACAGATTATTTTGAGAACATAATTGGTTTTTTTTTTTCAACTTCTTGTGAGTGCTTTTGAAAAAAATAAAAATTCTGATAAATAAGTTGAAATAAATGGGCCTTAATTCAAGTTCAATGAAATAATGCATCATTATTTACTTAACTTGTTCGATCCTAGAAGGATAGAGATGTCCAATAATAAATTGGTATCTTTCTATATGATCTAAATGCTCTCTTAGGTATCTATAAGGGATAAATCTTTGGTATAACTATTGTACCCAAGTGGGTACAATTTTTTTCCACTTTTGGAAAAAAGTGCAACATGGCGGGAAAAATAAATTTAAAAAGTGTTAAGTTTATTTGTAAAAATAGAAAAAAAATTGTACCCATTTGGATAGAACAGTTGTACCAAAGATTTATCCACCTATAAAATAGGTACTTCGAGAAATAGCAGATCACTATGTACTATAATAGTGACAACATAGCCAAAAAGAGGGATGTGTGCACATGACAACTAAGAAAGAGGTTCAAGTGTGTGTCCGTGCTTGACTTAACCATTTATTTTAGATGAATTACCGGGCAAGAGTGGACTTATGTGCCTCTTATAAATATTGGGGGTCCAATTTTTGATCTATTACTATCTCACTAGGATTAATATAATAAAGAAATTTTTCATTAATTTCCCTCTTAGCTATTCGTGCTTCTTGGGCCCTCTAAAATGTTGGCTTTTATATCATGTACATAACATAACCATTTTTAAAGGGCAAGATAACATAAATCAAAGTTATATGACTTGCTTTGTTTAATGGTTTTCATGACAATTACACTAGTTATGATGATATGTGATAAATATCTTGATTTAGATTGTATTAAGAAATATTATGGAAGGATATTATGGATTTTATGAAGTATATATATTTTTGTGATTGAATACTTGAGAAGCGTTGCGACATAAGTGAAGTAATTTATGAAATTATGACATCCGTATGATTTGTTTTGCATTACGAAATGTATATATTGTGTTTGTGGTTTTGAAATTGGTTTGGGGCGAATGCCTTATGCAAACACTTACGCTTACAATGGTAGATATTAGCTTCGATGCACCATGACTTGTGTATAGGCAAGAGCCTATTATCAATAATTGCCGGGGGGAGCTTTACATTATTATGATTATATTTTCTGTTAGGGAGTAATGGATTGATATGTTACAGTTTTGTTTGCGTATATTATTTTAATAAAGTATTGATTTCTGATATAATCATATAAAAATTTGATTTGGAAGTTTATTTTCCACACTTAACAGTTTGATTTCACCTTCGTATTATTTTGATGAAATAATAGTTGTTGATCTCTAAATATAAATTAATTTGGTACATGTTATGATTTGAGAGACTCATCAATCCTATAGTTTGGTTTAAATATATTTTTATATGTTGCAAAGACTCGCTTGTTATAGTTCTCGTTATTTGCTCACTGGGTTGTCTTGCACTCACCCAAATCATGGTTATATTTTTAAATAAAGGCAAGGAGATAGCTTCTAAAAATAGCATGCAAAGTATCAAGGTACATAAAATATATGAATTATGAAATGTAATGGTGCAACCGTGCAAGTTACAAATATTATTGTGAAACTCTGAAGCACCAACAAAGTACAAAGCACAATGAAATGAATCTGCCAGATTGACACACAGACAAATCACCCAGCAGACTTATACAACTTGCCACTCATGCCTTTAGCATAAGCAAAGAGCTGAGGGACTTATGATCTGCAATAATAAAAGGCCCACATAATATGAGGCCCACATTTAAAGTCTTCACCATTAAGCAAAGATCCCAAGTCAACAAAGGCTGAATGCTACAATTACTGTTACATCTCAGCAAGCTCCTCAATAAACTTCTTTGCCAAGCAAACTTCACCTCTAAGATATTTCTGCAAAGCTTATTACAAAGCCACCCATAAGAACCAATTGGATTATTGGCCGACTCACAACTTGCAAAGCATCCTCCTCAAAGCTGCCCATTTCTCCACATCTCTCCATGAAGCTGGTGATCTCTCGACTATAATTACATATGTGTTAACCACAAGGTATATATTTTTTTCTACATGAATAAACCTGCTTACATAAAATCTGACTTGAGCATCGGAGTAATTTGCAAGTACACTGATAAGTCCATGAAATGTGACTTGGAACATGTGGTTTTTAATATGAAATTGTAAAGGAAAAGAATATTTTGTGTATAATATTAGCTCCAAATGCATTGTGTTGATTAATCCCAATTTAAGAACTAATGTGCTTGCATTTGTATTTTTCAGGCCCATTTGTGACATTGTCCATGCAAAGAAAAGGAGACAAGGAATGGGCTGAACCTTTGAAGAGCAAGTTAGAAGCCCAAGTGAAGAGAAAAAGAAAAAAGAAGAAAAAAAGCAATTGGGCTGTACTAAAAAAAAGGGGGCAAGCCCAAAAGAAAGAAAAAAAGATGTGGTGGGCTGTGCATGTGCGAAGCCCACAGTGAAACCCGGTCCAAAAAGAAAAAAAGAAAGGAGGAAGGAAGAGGGCAGAAGCATTCGTGAAGGAAAGAAAAGGGAACAGGAGAAACCCTAGCAGCCACTTGATCACAGTCTCCACCAACTAGTTCAGCCAAACCGATCCATCCCTGTCCCAGATCAACCTCTAAGGTCAGATCATCGTTGATCTGCAAATCATTACTCCAAATCACCCCTCATCCACCGTCCACAAAGAAACCCTAGCACTATTTTGTTGATTCAGAAAATGCCAAACAACACCTTTTGCTGAGTGGGTGAGTGAGAATCTGTTGTGAGTGGAGGTGGACTGATTTCTGTGCGCAGTCCAGTGTACGGGTTGAAAAGAAAAATCTCATTGTCTGAGAAAGGGAGAAGAGCAACTGGGGACCACCTTGCAACGCACAAAAGGTGCGTCATACCTGCTACAGCTTGGGAGCGCAATACGTGGGGGCTGCAAGAAGTGGGCCCACAACCCATGCATGTGCAAGGAGGGTGCTATAAATAGTGGAAGAACAGTGAATGTGAGGATCCATCTTTTCTGCATCTATCTTTTCTGAATCGTCTGTAGACATTTTCCTCTGAGTTTTTATTTTCTGTAATGCATATTTTGGTCCTGAACTTGTTGGTGCAGCAGTGAGGTTGTCCGGTTGTTAGGACTCTTGCTGCACCTTTGATTTCTGCGTTTTTAGTTTTTAATTTGAACATTTAGTTGTTGTTTAAAGCTTAACCCTTATGGGTATGAGCTAATTTCATTAAGGTTGGGTGTAGGTACCCGAACCTCAGTCTTGAATTTGTGTAAATTTCAGTTACTTAATATTGATTCCCATTTTGTTCAATGCTGAGTTAATTTTTATTTATGCTATTTTTAAGGCCTGATTATAGGATAACATTTCAGGATTTAGTCATTGAGAAATGACTAAAGCCAGAACTGTGTTGAACACATGGACTTGAGGGTGAAAATCCTCAAGGGATGTTACTCAGAGATGAGAACAGCCTCCATGAGGTGTTGGGTTGGATTTAACGTTCGTTCCTGCCTTTAGCACAGAGATGTGTAATCGTTGGTAAATGATAAAATTGTTTTTAAGAGATTAAAAGCAGAAAGAAAAGGGTCCAACACATGTGAATTAATTTTAGGAAACTGTTTTAGCATTTATTTGGAGGTTGTGGGGAAGGGGAACCGAAACTCAACCTGTTTTTCTTTACAAATTATTCTCTACATTTCATAATTACTCTCAGCAAAAATTCACCATAACTCTCTTAAATTTCTAGTTACTGATTCCTTTATAAAAAAACCTTTGGCAATTAAATCTTTTTCTGTTTATAACTAAACTCCCAATCCATTTTTAATTTGATTTTATTTTTAAATTTTGTTCTAATTAGCAATTACTAAATAGTCAAGTCAAAAAAATGCAATAGATCCTTGTGGGAACGATATCTGGGACTCATAAAAACCCTATATTACTTGTTGTCGCGTATGCTTGCGCGTGTACTTGTAAACTGTTAGCAAGGAACCAACAAGTTTTTGGCGCCGTTGCCGGGGATCGAAGTATTTTTTTGATCAAATTTCTATGTGTGATTGCTATTTCTGCATAGTTACTGTTTGCTGTTTTTAGTTTAGTCATTTGAATTCTGATTTAGTAGTTGTTTCTATTTTTTTCGTTTTGATTCTGTTCGTGGTAATTCCTGCCTTACACATCTGTTTGATCATAAACTGTTTGGGACTTTTCTGTTTGCAGGTTCTTGTTTGTTTTTTTGTTTGTTTGTTGCGTGTGTAAAAAAATATATAAAAATTTAGTAATCTAGGTTTTGTTAGCTTGTTAGATTTTTTTTCTTTTAGTTTAAAAAGGGTGCATGAGTGCAACTCCACACCTTTTCTTAGCAGCATTCGATCCTGAACCAGAGAGAACCTTTAGGCTTAGGAGAAGAGCCCAGAGAGCTAATAGGAACATTCCAAACCCTGAGTTTGAAGAAATGGAAAATGAAGGAGAGGGAAATGAGGAAGGACCTGAGAGGATCCAAAATCAGCTCATAAATGACAATGATAGGTCCATGATGGACTTTATCATACCAGTTTTAGATGAATTAGATCCCAGTATTGCCCAACCTGTCAATGGAATGCCCTTTAAGCTTGAACCTGTAATGTTCACCATGCTTCAAAATATGGGGCAATTCCATGGACATTTGATGGATGATCCACACAAGCACCTTAGGAATTTCCTAGAGGTGGCTAACACTTTTAGGATTCCAAATGTCTCAGATGATGTGCTGAGATTGAAGCTTTTCCCTCACTCTTTGGTTGACAAAACCAAAGAGTGGTTGAACTCCCTTCCATCCAACTCCATAACAGATTGGCATTCTTTGACTGAAAAATTTATTATGAAAATTTTCCCTTCTAATAAAATAGTGCAAATCAGATGTGACATCACCAATTTCATGCAAAAAGATGGTGAGACCCTTGAAGATGTCTGGGAGAGATTTAAAATCCTTCTTAAGCAATGTCCTAACCATAGCTTGCCACCTTGGGCAGTGTTGCAAACTTTTTACAACAGCCTAAATACCCAAAACAGAGCCTTAGCAAATTCTGCTGCTAATGGCATGTTTATGTCAATGTCCTTTAACCAAGCTCATGAGTTGTTGACGTGAATCGGCAAGTGTACCGAATCGCGCAAGTAATACAGTGATAAATCAAAGTTCGTATCCACAGAGAGTGTGTTTAAATCAATTAAAACTCTTCCTTTTAAGATTAAATATTTCAAAAGGTTTTTGACACGAATGTCAGGATTGTGTGGGAATTTGATTTGTAAATTTAAAAGACTTGTTTTTGGTTCTTTTTGGAAAAGAAATGAAATAAGGGTTTAAATATATGAGAAAGCGCTGTAGTAGGGAACACTCACCAATGATCCCCTCCTTTTACTCTGGATTAAGTTAAGTATTAATATATAAATCGTGAACTTAGATAATTATCAGATAAAAGTATCAATAGTTAATTCTCAATCCCTTGAGGAATTAACCCTTTAATCTCATATAGAACCCTAATTCCTTGAGGTGCCCTATATGAGATCAAGCATAACGATCGATAATTGAAACATCTACAATATGAATCATGTCTATGTCTAGATCATGTTCATACCGTCGTTCTATCCCCTTTCCGGATTAAGGACCTCAGATCCCTCTTGTTGGCCCTAATCCTTAGAATAACAATAACGATACGATCAGAATAGAACGAAATTCAAAAGATGAATATATTCATAAAAACTCAATCCATTGTATCAGGGGTTCACAAGGGTTCGTGACCCTAACTACAACAAAGAGGTTCTAGCCAACCATTATCATGGCTAGAATCCAAAGTTCAATTGAAAAACAAAAACTAAAAGAACTACAGAAAGGTAGAAGAAGAGATCTCTCTCAGAACTTCCGCCTCCGAATGATCTCCGTTGTGTAGAATATCAGATGCCCTTCTAGGGTTGCCTTATGCCCTTTTTATAACCAGAAATTCCTCCTTTTCTCGCAACTGACAGCTGTCTCTCTCAATCCCACGCTTGGAGCGCAGGATCCACGCTCCAAGCGTGGAGCTTCTGCCATTTTTGTTTTCTCCACGCTCCAAGCGTGGAGTTCCACGCTTGAAGCGTGGACTCACTGTTCTGAAGTCCCTTCCCACGCTTCAAGCGTGGGTTCCTACGCTTGGAGCGTGGGGCTTCTGTCTGATTCTTCTTCTTACTCCTTTATTTGTTA
>JAVKPL010015875.1:0-13458 GCA_032173675.1 Gastrolobium villosum
CAAGTAGAGCTTATAGAATCTATAACAAAAGAACAATGGTCATTGAAGATTCTATTCATGTTGTATTTAATGAGACTAACAATGCCTTGCCTAGAAAGGAACTTTGTGATGATGATATTATAGGAAGCATGGAAAACATAAACTTGAATGACAAAGAGGAAAATGAAAGGCAAAAAGAAAAGGAAGCAAACAATGAAGAAACACCTAGTCAACAAACCAATGATGGAAACAACCTACCACAAGATTGGAGAGTAGCAAGAGGACACCCCATTGATGCGGTAATTGGTGATATATCTAAAGGGGTAACTACTAGAAACTCAATTAGAAATATTTGTAATCACTTAGCTTTTGTTTCTCAAATTGAACCTAAGACCATAAATGAAGCAATTATTGATGAACATTGGTTCTTGGCAATGCAAGAAGAACTAAATCAATTTGAAAGAAATCAAGTTTGGGAACTTATGCCAAAACCAAATGATTATCCAATAATTGGAACCAAATGGGTCTTTAGGAACAAGCTTGATGAAAATGGCATAATAACTAGAAACAAAGCTAGACTTGTTGCTAAAGGATATAATCCAGAGGAAGGAATTGATTATGATGAAACTTAAGCTCCCGTTGCTAGATTAAAAGCAATTAGATTGTTACTTGCATTTGCATGTATAATGGATTTTAAACTCTTTCAAATGGATGTTAAAAGTGCCTTTTTAAATGGATATATTCAAGAAGAAGTATATGTTGATCAACCTCCCAGTTTTGAGGATCATAATTTACCTAACCATGTCTTTAAACTTAAAAAGGCCTTATATGGTTTAAAGCAAGCTCCAAGAGCATGGTATGAAAGATTAAGCAAATTCCTATTAGAAAAAGGTTTTTCAAGAGGAAAAGTGGACACAACTCTTTTCATAAAAAGGAAAGATAATCATCTATTATTTGCACAAATTTATGTTTGGTGCCACTAACGTTTATCTTTGTGAAGAGTTTGCTAATCTCATGCAAAGCGAATTTGAGATGTCTATGATGGGAGAACTCAACTTCTTTCTCGGTCTCCAAATAAAGCAACATAAGGATGGGATATTCATCAATCAAGCTAAATATTGTAAGGAGTTATTAAAAAAATTTGGAATGGACAACTCCAAGGCCATCGATACTCCCATGGGTACATCTTGTTCCTTAGACAAGGATGAAGGAGGTAAATCCATAGAAATCACTAAATATCGAGGTATGATCGGCTCACTTCTATATTTAACCGCAAGTAGGCCCGATATTATGTTTTGTGTGTGCATGTGTGCTAGATTTCAAGCTAATCCAAAGGAATCACACTTAAGTGCCGTAAAACGTATTATGAGATATCTTGTAGGCACTTCACATATGGGATTGTGGTACCCTAAAGGTGCATCATGTGAACTGATAGGTTATTCTGATTCTAATTTTGCGGGTTGCAAATTGGATAGGAAAAGCACTAGTGGTACTTGCCACTTTCTTGGTTGCTCATTAGTTTCTTCGCATAGCAAGAAACAAAAGAGTGTAGCATTGTCCACGGCCGAAGCGGAATATGTTGCGGCCGACAGTTGTTGTGCACAAATCATATGGATGAAACAACAACTAAAGGACTTTGGGGTTGATCTTGATCACATCCCCATTAGATGTGACAACACTAGTGCCATCAATATCACTAAAAATCCCATAATGCACTCAAGAACCAAACATATTGATATTAGGCATCATTTTATTCGAGATCATGTGCAAAACGGTGATTGTATTTTAGAATTTGTAGAATCTTCAAAACAACTAACCGATAATTTTACCAAACCTCTTCCAAGGGAAGTGTTTTACAATTTAAGAAGAGAAATCGATTTGATTGATCCATCATATTTGTGAACTCATGTGATTTTAACTCCTTGCTATGTCTTTTCATACTATATATCATGCTGTAAAAATATCTTTTCTGGTGTGTTTTGCATCTGGCTGGAAGTATCCGGATATGTACAAATGAATATCCGGATACGTACATACTAATATCCAGATATCACATATCCGGATACGTGAAATCTAATATCCGGATATCAAGTATCCTGATATCTTGACCGTATATCCGGATATCCCATATCCGGATATCGAGCTTCAAATATCCGGATATTTGTCGCGTTTGGCTTTTAAACAGAGGCCAGTCTTCTTGTCCGTTCATTTCCCTCTTTCCCTCTTTCCCTTTTTCTCTCCCACCACCGCCACCGAACCCCACCGAACCCACCACCGTCCACCACCATGTCCCTCTTGCCACCACCGCCGTCTCCCTCCTGCAACACCCACCCCACCACCGTGCCCCCCTTTCCCTTTTCTCCACCGTGCCATCCACCCTCCTCCTTCTCCCGCGCTTCAGGTTCTTTTTTTTCTTTTTCCTTTTTTTCTCTTTTTTTTTGCTGTGTTTGTTTTGTTTTGATTGTCATTGTTTTGTTTTTCTTTTCTACCACCGGGCATCAGCTCCGCTGCCATGGCCAACCATGAATGCCACTCAAAGAGGAGGAATGACGCCAATGCCTCCCTTTCTGTCCCCGCAGCTGCTGCCGACGTTGATCGTTCCGGCTTCGGATATCTCTTCGAAGGCAATGCTGAAGAGGTCCGTACCTTCATTGACCGATTCTCCACGCGTCCTATCTTGGAGCCGAAGTACTTGGACACTGTCTTCTTGGCTGCTCAGGGGTTTGATATCTGCCAGCTTCTTGACTCCATCAACCTGCTACAGTTTGCTGCACTACAGTGTTCCTACTCTGAGGTACTTGTTAGAGCATTCTACAAGAACCTAGAGTACTCTCATGGCATCTTACGATCCCGCGTAAAGGGGATCAACATTGCTGTCACCGCCGCTGATTGGGAGGAGCTGATTGGTTACTCATTCCAGGCTGATGACGTAGTGACTGCTGATGACCCGCTCAGTTTTGACGGGACTCACTTCTCAGACTTTCAGTCCTACGATCGTGCAGTTTTTGTGCCCTCCACCCTCCGTCCTCGGACTGCACGGACCTCCTTGGTCCGACTCTCAGCTAAGAAGCTGAGTATCTCCGCTCGCATCCTGCTGTATGTGATATCTCACATCCTTCTCCCTAGGCATTCAAATCATGCCATTGTTCAGGAGAATAATTTCTTCGCGATGTGGGCCATTCGCAATCAGCTCCCCATTGACTGGAGCCACACCTTCTGCTGTCAGATGCGAGACGCTTCATATGGTTCCTCTTCTCATCTGCCATACCCCATGCTCATTCAGCGTATCATGGAGCTTAAGGGTGTGCCCATGGATGGCGAGGTAAAGAAGAAGCTCCTGCGGAGTCACACATGCTTCGGAGAGAAGCTGCTGATTAAGATGAACATCATCTGTGTCAATGGTCAGTGTCAATGGGATGATGAGGCCTCATATGTCGTGCTCCAGGTGATGCTGTGGACGAGGATCTGCGTGCTCCGCAGGCTGCTGATAGGCCAGTAGATCCCCCATCTGCTGTTGTGACTCGACTTCCTCCATTGCCTGCTCCACACGCTCCTTCTCGAGGCTACACTATCTACGACCTTATGCTTTATCTTCAGAAGCAAGAAGCTACTAACAGTGCTTTTCGTCAGGATGTATCCGATCGTCTCTTTCGCATCGAGACCTCCCTTTGCCTTCATTCTCCTACCAGTGATGCCAGTGGCTCTCGAGTTGCTACATAGGATGATGCCGATGCTTCGGATGAGGACACTTACGGCGATGAGACCATGCCTTCTGCTTCTGACTCTGACGATGACTCTTAGTCTATGATTGCTTCGTATCATTTTGTTTTCCTGCTAGACTATGTTTTTTGGACGTTTGTACTCCTTTTTGATTAAACTTATGTTTGAGTACTACGCGTCACTGATTAATATATGTAACCTTTTCTGCTTAATGATATGAATCGTATTTTCCTTGACATTGGATTGCACTATGTTATTACTTGCTTACTCGTTTCGATTTTGGATTGCTTCTTTTTGATGTTGCCAAAAGGGGGAGAAACATATACTAAATTGCGAAATATTCAATTAGTCAAGTTGCAAGGTAAATAGGGGGAGATACTCAAATTAATAATTGAAATAACCTATGCCATGAACTAAGGGGGAGTACTATATTTCAATTGAGTGAATTTATGCAATACTAACTCTCTTTCTCATTTAAAGTTTGTCATCATCAAAAAGGGGGAGATTGATGAGTCAAAGTGATGATATGAATAGAACGTACAATCCACGTCAATATAGTTTTGATGATAACAAAGATAAATGATCAAGATCGAAGCAACATCCAAAAAGAAACTCAAATGTGAAAGCTATGCAAGCACCAAGTCTCACGCATCAATCCATGTCCATAATCTCAATTGGTATATCTGCTTAGGTCTTAGGAAAAATGTGTAAAGATGTATATCTACTCAGCATTGCATGAGCTCAAGGTCATGCATCACTCATATATTTCAAAAGCATGCATCCTTAAAGAAATGTCAAAACAAATGGTTTGATTTGTCCAAAATTGATTTGAAAAAGATACCTACATGATTTAAACGCTTCAAGACATTTTTCATAATCAACTTCATGCATTACAAGTCATAAAAACCATTTCAAGTAAGAATGAACTTAGAATTCGGACAAAAAGGGTGCTGTCATGAAATATCTGGATATTGCACTTTGAATATCCGGATATCAGTATCCGGATACAATATCCGGATATCAGTATCCGGATACCATATCCAGATATGAGCCCGATGAATATCCGGATATGTACGGATTACAACGGCTATAAACGGCTAGAAACGGCTAGTTTTTGGTTGAGATGTCAATATAAATACCCACATCACTCATGATGAATAGTGCACGACCCTAGGGTATTTATTGACGCTTTATTACACTTGCTAACCTTTCTTTAGCTCATTAATTACTCATTTGATCACTTGCATACACTTGAGCTCATCCTTCCTTTGAAGCTATACATCTCTTAGTTCTTCAATTTGTTCAATCTGTACTTTGAGAGTACTTAGCCACTTTGAATCACCTCAATCCTACTTCTTGATTTGAGAGGGGAGTGAACCCCATACTTGATAGGTTACCAAATTCCTAAGTAAATTTGGAGTGAAAAATTGTAAGGCATCAAGAGCCCGAAATCTTGAAAGGTTGTAGAGGTTTGTCAAGCACCCTCAAGCTTGATAGTTAGTGAAAAGAATTGATCGAGCGGCTTCAGTCTGGACGTAGGTTACAGTGGTGGTGACCGAACCAGGATACATCTAGTTTGCAATTTCTCTAACCTTTATCTCTTTACTTTATTATTGAAATTGCTTCTTTAGATTATCTTTATCTACTTGCTTGCTTACTTAGTTAATCTCTTCACTTATACTTCTCCTTAATAAATCACTTTATTGAAGAAATAGTCTTGAAAATATCAAAGAAGGCACTTTGCGAAAAGATTTTGTAAAACTCAATTCACCCCCCCTCTTGAGTATTGAAGCCACTTGTCCAACAATAGGTTCCAAAAATTAGTTAAAAATCAAACCTTCCACGAAATACAGTGAAACTTGGAGGGGGTGTTGGATATATTTAAGCGTGGATGCTTGCAAAAAAAGCATATAAAATTTCATGCCTGCGTACGATATTCCATTTTTTCATGCATGTAAGCCTATTATAGGCTCCAAAAATTCATTAAAAATCAATCCTTCCATGAAATCTAATGAAACTTGGAGGGGTGTTGGATATATTTAACCGTGGATGCTTGCAAAAAATGAGATCAAAATTCCATGCCTGGGTACGGTTTTCCATTTTTTCATGCATGTAAGCCTATTATATTTAAGCGTGGATGCTTGCAAAAAATTAGATATCAAAATTCCTTGTCTGGGTACGATTATTCCATATTTTCATGCATGTAAGCCTATTTTAGGCTCCAAAAATTCATTAAAAATCAATCCTTCCGTGAAATCTATTGAAACTTGGAGGGAGAGTTGGATATATTTATGCATGGATGCTAACAAAAAACCAGATCAAAATTCCATGCCTAGGTACGATTTTCCATTTTTTTCAAGCATGTAAGCCTATTATAGCCTCCAAAAATTCATTAAAAATCAATCCTTCCATGAAATCCAATGAAACTTGGATGGGGAGTTGGATATATTTAAGCACGGATGCTCGCAAAAAATCAGATCAAAATTCCATGCCTGGGTATGATTTTCCATATTTTCAAGCATGTAAGCCTATTATATTTAAGCGTGGATGCTTGCAAAAAACCAGATCAAAATTCCACGCCTGTGTACGATTTTCCATTTTTTCATGCATGTAAGCCTATTATTGGCTCCAAAAATTCTTTAAAAATCAATCCTTCCATGATATCCAACGAAACTTGGAGGGGGTGTTAGATCTATTTAAGCGTGGATGCTTGCAAAAAATCAGATCAAAATTCGATTCCTGGGTACGGTTTTCCATTTTTTCTTGCATGTAAGCCTATTATATTTAAGCGCGGATGCTTGCAAAAAACCAGATAAAAATTCCATGACTAGGTTCGATTTTCCATTTTTCCATGCATGTAAGCGTGCATACTTGCAAAAAATCAGATCAAAATTCCATGCCTGGGTACGATTTTCCATTTCTCATGCATGTAAGCCTATTATAGGCTCAAAAAATTCATTAAAAATCAATCCTTCGATGAAATCCAATGAAACTTGGAGGGGGTGTTGGATATATTTAAGTGTGGATTCTTGCAAAAAACCAGATCAAAATTCGATGCCTGGGTACGATTTTCCATTTTTTTCATGGATGTAAGCATATTATAGGCTCCAAAAAGTCATTAAAAATCAATCCTTCCATGAAATCTAATGAGACTTGGCAGGGGTGTTGGATATATTTAAGCGTGGATGCTTGCAAAAAACCAGATCAAAATTCCATGACTGGGTACGATTTTCCATTTTTCATGGATGTAAGCCTATTATAGGCTCCAAAAATTCATTAAAAATCAATCCTTTCGTGAAATACAATGAAACTTGGAGGAGGTGTTAGATATATTAGTGCATGGATGCTTACAAAAAATCAAATCAAAATTCCATGCCTGTGTACGATTTCCCATTTTTTCATGCATGTAAGCATATTATATTTAAGAGTGGTTGGTTGCAAAAAACCAGATCAAAATTCAATGTCTGGGTACGATTTTCCATTTTTTCATGCATGTAAGCCTATTATAGGTTCCAGAAATTCATTAAAAATCAATTCTACCATGAAATCCAATGAAACTGGGAGGAGGTGTTGCATATATTTATGCATGGATGCTTACAAAAAACCAGATCAAAATTTCATGACTAGGTACGACTTTCCATTTTTTCATGCATGTATGCCTATTATAGGCTCCAAAATTCCATTAAAAATCAATCCTTCCATGAAACCCAATGAAACTTGGGGGGGTGTTGGATATATTTAAGTGTGGATGCGTGCAAAAAGCCAAATCAAAATTCCATGACTGGGTACGATATTCCATTTTTTTCATGGATGTAAGCCTATTATAGGCTCCAAAAATTTATTAAAAATCAATCCTTCCGTGAAATCCAATGAAACTTGGAGGGGGTGTTGGATTTATTTATGCATGGATGCTTACAAAAAAACCAGATCAAAATTCCATACCTGGGTACGATTTTCCATTTTTTCATGCATGTAAGCCTATTATATTTAAACGTTGTTGCTTGCAAAAAACCAGTTCAAAATTCAATGCCTGGGTACAATTTTCCTTTTTTTCATGCATGTACGCCTATTATAGGTTCCAAAAATTCATTAAAAATCAATTCTTCCATGAAATCCAATGAAACTTGGAGGGGGTGTTGGATATATTTATGCATGAATGCTTACAAAAAATCAGATCAAATTTCCATTCCTGGGTACGATTTTCCATTTTTTTCATGCATGTAAGACTATTATAGGCTCCAAAAATTCATTAAAAATCAATCTGTCCATGGAATCCAAAGAAACATGGAGGGGGTGTTGGATATATTTATGCGTGGATGCTTGCAAAGAAGCATATCAAAATTCCATGTCTGGTTATGATTTTCCATTTTTTAATGCACGTAAGCCTATTATAGGCTCCAAAAATTCATTAAAAATCAATCCTTCCATGAAATCCAATGAAACTTGGAGGGGGTGTTGGATATATTTAAGCACAGATTCTTGCAAAAAATCAGATCAAAATTCCATGCCTGGGTACGATTTTCCATTTTTTCATGCATGTACGCCTATTATAGGCTCCAAAAATTCTTTAAAAATCAATCCTTCCATGAAATCTACTGAAACTTGGAGGGGGTGTTGGATATATTTAAGCGTGGATGCTTGCAAAAAATTAGATCAAAATTCCATGCCTAGGTACGGTTTTCCATTTTTTCATGCATGTAAGTCTATTATATTTACGCGTGGATGCTTGCAAAAAAACAAATCAAAATTCCATGACTGGGTACGATTTTCCATTTATTTCATGCATGTAAGCCTATTATAGGCTCCAAGAATTCATTAAAAATCAATCCTTCCATGAAATCCAATGAAGCTAAGAGGGGGGTTGGATATATTTAAGCGTGGATGCTTGCAAAAAAGCATATCAAAACTCCATGCCTGTGTACGTTTTTACAATTTTTTTCATGCATGTAAGCCTATTATAGGCTCCAAGAATTCATTAAAAATCAATCGTTCCATGAAATCCAATGAAACTTGGAGGGGGTGTTGGATATATTTAAGCACGGATGCTCGCAAAAAATCAGATCAAATTTCCATGCCTCGGTACGATTTTCCGAATTTTTATGCATGTAAGCCTATTATATTTAAGCGTGGATGCTTGCTAAAAACCAAATCAAAGTTCCATGCCTGGGTACGATTTTCCAATTTTTCATGCATGTAAGCCAATTATAGGCTCCAAAAATTCTTTAAAAATCAATCCTTCCATGAAATCCAATGAAACATGGAGGGGGTGTTGGATATATTTAAGCATGGATGCTTGCAAAAAACCAGATCAAAATTTCATACCTGGGTACGACTTTCCATTTTTTCATGCATGTAAGCCAATTAAAGGTTTCAAAAATTCATTAAAAGTAAATTCTTCCATGAAATCCAATGAAACTTGGAGGGGGTGTTGGATATATTTATGCATGGATGCTTACAAAAAAACCAGATCAAAATTCCATGCCTGGGTACGATTTTCCATTTTTTCATGCATGTAAGCCTATTATAGGCTCCAAAAATTCATTAAAAATCAATCCTTCCATGAAATCCAATGAAACTTGGAGGGGATGTTGGATATATTTAAGCGTGGATGCTTGCAAAAAATCAGATCAAAACTCCATGACGGGATACGATTTTCCATTTTTTCATGCATGTAAGCATAATATTTAAGCGTGGAAGCTTGCAAGAAACCAGATCAAAATTCCATGACTGGGTACGATTTTCCATTTTTACATGCATGTACGCCAATAATAGGCTCCAAAAATTCAATAAAATTCAATCCTTCCATGAAATCCAGTGAAACTTGAAGGGGGTGTTGGATATATTTAAGCGTGGATGCTTGCAAAAAAGCATATCAAAATTCCATGCCTGGGTACGATTTTCCATTTTTTCATGCATGTAAGCCTATTATAGGCTCCAAAAATTCAATAAAGATCAATCCTTCCATGAAATCCAATGAAGCTTGGAGGGGGTGTTGGATATATTTAAGCGTGGATGCTTGCCAAAAAGCATATCACAATTCCATGCCTGTGTATGATTTTACATTTTTTTCATGCATGTCAGCCTATTATAGGCTCCATAAATTCATAAAAAATCAATCCTTCCGTGAAATACAATGAAACTTGGAGGGGGTGTTGGATATATTTAAGCGTGGATGCATGCAAAAAACCAGATCAAAATTCCATGCGTGGGTACGATTTTCCATTTTTTTCATGGATGTAAGCATATTATAGGCTCCAAAAAGTCATTAAAAATCAATCCTTCCATGAAATCTAATGAGACTTGGCAGGGGTGTTGGATATATTTAAGCGTGGATGCTTGCAAAAAACCAGATCAAAATTCCATGACTGGGTACGATTTTCCATTTTTCATGGATGTAAGCCTATTATAGGCTCCAAAAATTCATTAAAAATCAATCCTTCCTTCCATGAAATCAATGAAACTTGGAGGAGGTGTTAGATATATTAGTGCATGGATGCTTACAGAAAATCAAATCAAAATTCCATGCCTGTGTACGATTTCCCATTTTTTCATGCATGTAAGCATATTATATTTAAGAGTGGTTGCTTGCAAAAAACCAGATCAAAATTCAATGTCTGGGTACGATTTTCCATTTTTCATGCATGTAAGCCTATTATAGGTTCCAGAAATTCATTAAAAATCAATTCTTCCATGAAATCCAATGAAACTTGGAGGAGGTGTTGCATATATTTATGCATGGATGCTTACAAAAAACCAGATCAAAATTCCATGACTGGGTACGATTTTCCATTTTTTTCATGCATATAAGCGTATTATAGGCTCCAAAAATTCTTTAAAAATCAATCCTTCCATGAAATCCAAAGAAACTTGGATGGGTTGTTGGATATATTTAAGTGTGGATGTTTGCAAAAAGCCAAATCAAAATTCCATGACTGGGTACGATATTCCATTTTTTTCATGGATGTAAGCCTATTATAGGCTCCAAAAATTTATTAAAAATCAATCCTTCCGTGAAATCCAATGAAACTTGGAGGGGGTGTTGGATTTATTTATGCATGGATGCTTACAAAAAAACCAGATCAAAATTCCATACCTGGGTACGATTTTCCATTTTTTCATGCATGTAAGCCTATTATATTTAAACGTGGTTGCTTGCAAAAAACCAGTTCAAAATTCAATGCCTGGGTACAATTTTCCTTTTTTTCATGCATGTACGCCTATTATAGGTTCCAAAAATTCATTAAAAATCAATTCTTCCATGAAATCCAATGAAACTTGGAGGGGGTGTTGGATATATTTATGCATGAATGCTTACAAAAAATCAGATCAAATTTCCATTCCTGGGTACGATTTTCCATTTTTTTCATGCATGTAAGACTATTATAGGCTCCAAAAATTCATTAAAAATCAATCTGTCCATGGAATCCAATGAAACATGGAGGGGGTGTTGGATATATTTATGCGTGGATGCTTGCAAAGAAGCATATCAAAATTCCATGTCTGGTTATGATTTTCCATTTTTTAATGCACGTAAGCCTATTATAGGCTCCAAAAATTCATTAAAAATCAATCCTTCCATGAAATCCAATGAAACTTGGAGGGGGTGTTGGATATATTTAAGCGTGAATGCTTGCAAAATATCAGATCAAAATTCCATGCCTGGGTACGATTTTCCATTTTTTCATGCATGTACGCCTATTATAGGCTCCAAAAATTCTTTAAAAATCAATCCTTCCATGAAATCTACTGAAACTTGGAGGGGGTGTTGGATATATTTAAGCGTGGATGCTTGCAAAAAATCAGATCAAAATCCCATGCCTAGGTACGGTTTTCCATTTTTTCATGCATGTAAGTCTATTATATTTACGCGTGGATGCTTGCAAAAAAACAAATCAAAATTCCATGACTGGGTACGATTTTCCATTTTTCCAAGCATGTAAGCCTATTATAGGCTCCAAAAATTCATTAAAAATCAATCCTTCCATGAAATCCAATGAAGCTAAGAGGGGGGTTGGATATATTTAAGCGTGGATGCTTGCAAAAAAGCATATCAAAACTCCATGCCTGTGTACGTTTTTACAATTTTTTTCATGCATGTAAGCCTATTATAGGCTCCAAAAATTCATTAAAAATCAATTGTTCCATGAAATCCAATGAAACTTGGAGGGGGTGTTGGATATATTTAAGCACGGATGCTCGCAAAAAATCAGATCAAATTTCCATGCCTCGGTACGATTTTCCGAATTTTTATGCATGAAAGCCTATTATATTTAAGCGTGGATGCTTGCTAAAAACCAAATCAAAGTTCCATGCCTGGGTACGATTTTCCAATTTTTCATGCATGTAAGCCAATTATAGGCTCCAAAAATTCTTTAAAAATCAATCCTTCCATGAAATCCAATGAAACATGGAGGGGGTGTTGGATATATTTAAGCATGGATGCTTGCAAAAAACCAGATCAAAATTCCATACCTGGGTACGACTTTCCATTTTTTCATGCATGTAAGCCAATTAAAGGTTTCAAAAATTCATTAAAAGTAAATTCTTCCATGAAATCCAATGAAACTTGGAGGGGGTGTTGGATATATTTATGCATGGATGCTTACAAAAAACCAGATCAAAATTCCATGTCTGGGTACGATTTTCCATTTTTTCATTCATGTAAGCCTATTATAGGCTCCAAAAATTCATTAAAAATCAATCCTTCCATGATATCCAATGAAATTTGGAGGGGGTGTTGGATATATTTAAGTGATGATGGTTGCAAAAAATCAGATCAAAACTCCATGCCTGGGTACGTTTTTCCATTTTTTCATGCATGTAAGCCTATTATATTTAAGCGTGGATATTGCAAAAAACCAGATTAAAATTCCATGACTGGGTACGATTTTCCATTTTTTCATGCATGTAAGCCTATTATAGGCTCCAAAAATTCAATAAAATTCAATCCTTCCATGAAATCCAGTGAAACTTGAAGGGGGTGTTGGATATATTTAAGCGTGGATGCTTGCAAAAAAGCATATCAAAATTCCATGCCTGGGTACGATTTTCCATTTTTTCATGCATGTAAGCCTATTATAGGCTCCAAAAATTCAATAAAGATCAATCCTTCCATGAAATCCAATGAAGCTTGGAGGGGGTGTTGGATATATTTAAGCGTGGATGCTTGCCAAAAAGCATATCACAATTCCATGCCTGTGTATGATTTTCCATTTTTTCATGCATGTCAGCCTATTATAGGCTCCAAAAATTCTTTAAAAATAAATACTTCCATGAAACCCAATGAAACTTGGAGGGGGTGTTGGATATATTTAAGCGTGGATGCTTGCAAAAAACCATATCAAAATTCCATGCGTGGGTACGATTTTCCATTTTTTTCATGCATGTAAGCATATTATAGGCTCCAAAGATTCATTAAAGATCGATCCTGCCATGAAATCCAACCAATGATACTTGGAGTGGGTGTTGGATATATTTAAGCGTGGATGCTTGCAAAAAACCAGATCAAGATTCGATGCCTGGGTACTATTTTCCATATTTTCATACATGTAAGCCTATTATAGGTTCCAAAAATTCATTAAAAATAAATTCTTCCAAGAAATCCAATGAAACTTGGTGGGAGTGTTGGATATATTTATGCATGGATGCTCCAAAAACAAAAAAACCATGAAATCCAAAAACTTGGAGGGGGTGTTGGTTATATGCCTGGGTCAAAACGATTTTCCATTTTTTCATGCATGTAAGCCTATTATAGGCTCC
>JAVKPL010015876.1:0-13591 GCA_032173675.1 Gastrolobium villosum
AGTATAAAACCATATGATGCATCAACACACATACACACGCACACACACATATATATGGGACAATCTTTTCTCATGTTACTTGAGAAAAGATTAATCTCCTACACTCACAAAATAGAGTAGAGAGAATAAATGAGAGAGAGTATAGAGTGGGCTCCACCTTTGAATTGTGTGTGTAGGAGAAAACTATTTTCTTATGTAACATAAGAAAATATTAACCATATATATATATATATATATATATATATATATATATATATATATATAGGGTTTTCATTTCCTCCTTTAACATAACACAACAAACTTTCCTACAACATTTTGTGGGGCCCACACATTTTAAAAGAAAAAGGAAAAAATATGGCACGCAAAATGAATCTCTATAACATCACACAATCACTTTTCCTACAACATAATAAACATAAAACCTATATATATATATATATATATATATATAAGCGTTTTATGAATATCGTGTAACAAGATATTTTTTATATTATATTACTCTAATAAATTTGATATAGGTCTCATTCCAAAAAAATAAATAAAATTGGACCTTCCTTTTTTGTGTAACCGGAAGGATCTAAAAAATGTCATGTTGGAGGACGTTCATAAAACCATGAAGAAAGCTTAGTACGAAAATTTGGTGCCATTATATTTATTGATTTTATAAGAGTTATGTTATAGAAAAAAATGATTGTGTTATGTTATAGAGATTCGTTTTGCGTGCTGAGAATTAATTTTTTTTGATGTGGGCCCCACAAAATGTTGTGAGTGTAGGAAAGTTTTTATAATCATGTTAAATGATAGATGATAAACACTATATTTATTGGGAAAAGTTCAATTTATGCAATCAATCTCATAAATGAAGATATTATTGCATACTATATATGAAAAATATTTGTGTAGTTAACTGTTGAAAATTTTATCTGTCACATATTTTATAATTCCCAAAATATATAGACAAATTTTTTGGCACAGACTGTGTTGCTCTTTTTTTTATATATGAGAGTGACAGATAAACTTTTCTGCAACAACTGCAGACAAATTAAACTATATTATAAATTATTTTCTAAATTGTTCCCATAGTGAATACTATGAATTTGGGTATCAAAATAATCCTCTATGCGGAAAATTCGACTAATTACTAATTACTTTTTTATTCTTCAATCACTTTGTTTTAATTTCAAATATTTTTTTGGGTTACACAATTTTGTTGTACACCGATCCTAGTTATTTTTTTGAGATGAATCAACACTTTAGTATCCGTACAAATTTCAACTCTTTGAGGCGGCTATAGAGTTGAGTATTTTAATTACAATCTTAGTAACATTATGGTTTTAATTAAAACTCATTCTTATAATTCAAATATTTTTAATGGATTTCTAAAATTTTCAAATTAATCTTTATTGAGGAATCACCGTTAAAATCTATTAATAAAACTTTATAATTATTTACAAGTCATTCTTTCTTGTTATAAGTTTCATGAGTTTAGCTATATATTTTATGGGAAAAATGTTTCTGCAGTTACTGCAGATAAGTTATCTACATTTATTTCCAAAACGACGTCGTTTTGGTATTGAAATGTTAAAAAATTATAAATATAAAGACTATTATAACCCTGAAATAAATTAAAATTATAAAAATACCATGATTTCCGCCCAAAACGACGTCGTATTGAACTTACTGTAGATAACTTATATGCAGTAACTTTAAACAAAGTGAACCCATATTTTATTATGGGGGTTTATCTTGGACACAATTTTATATAATTTTAAATGGAACCACCGTATTTTAATTATTTTGATAGAGAATTAGAAGGCCGGAGAAAAGAAGAGAAAGTATTATGGAGAAGATAAAATGTAAGAGGTCAACGAATATACATAAAGACATGATCATTTCATTTAAAAAGGTATAAAGTTATTTGAAATAATAAATTTATTTCTCATTATAACCAGTAACAACTTAATTAAAACTTACTTGAATTAACCAAAAAATAAAACTTACTTGAATTATAAAGATTTATTTAAAAAATTTAAAAATAAAAAAAAAACACAAAACATTAAAACTACGAACCTATTTAAAAAATGAATAACGATATTCTAACTACAAAAAACTCTTAGTACTAACTTACTACCCATCACATCACCCTTGGATAAAAAATAGAATGTTAAAAAGTTTTTGAAGAGAGAGAAAATGTTAATCTAATGGTGATTAGATATGTAGTAAGTTGGTAGTGGAAAATTTTGGAAGTAAAAATATCCCTCCTCTTTAAAAATTGAATAAAACTGTATGATTTATAAAATAATTTAAGCAAAGGTGAAATAAGCGTGTTTTTTTTTTTGTTGAAAAAAAATAAGCGTGTTTTAATCAAAAAAATCAATGTAATTAAGTGGGAAGAGAAAAACTTTAAAAATGTAATTGAGCAAAATATGATTCTAATACCAAAAAAAAAATTGATTAATAAAAATAAACAGAAATATAAAACTTTTAGTGGAAATTTTTTGTCTTCGTCATCGTTCACGATTAACTATATGGAATTAATTAAGGGTTTAAATTTTTTTAAATAACTTTATCTAATATTTATTAAAATACACACAAAATGTGTATGGAGCCTATTTTTTCTCTCTCTTCTTTTAACATGGCTCTACGTGGATCCCGTACACCTTTTTATGTATATTTTGGTGGATATCATCTAAAGTAACTTTAAACTCATTAAATAAATAACGATAGAATGGCAAAATACCAAGTTCAAAGATAATCTTGAGGAAATTACCAAGCAGAAAATTGCTCTTGTCTTGGACATTGCATTGAGAAATGGTAGCGATTTTGGTCCTTTAATGAATCGTATAAGGAACTATCATAAAATAGACAGGCAAGTTCATCTTTCATATACCTTCCGGAAGCTAAAATATAGTGGCTGGTTGGTTAGCACTTAGCATTACTAGGGGTGTAAATGGGTTGGGTTGGGCCGAGCTTTGGCTTTCCTGGCCCAAACCTACCTAAAAAGAAATTCAGTCTATATGGTATAACACCTCATATATTTAAATGTTCATTTTAATATTATAATGAGAAATTAGAATGGATGGATCAGTGAAAATCCGTGATTTATGGCCAAAATGGGCAAAATGGTAATTGACCAGCCGTGTATTCTGAGGCATAAATACTGAGTTAGAGATTTCAAATGACAAAAGTAATGCTGGAAATGGAATCAGGGCGGAAAATTGAGTGAATAGGCAAATTTGGGAAAAATTGATGAATAGTGATTTTAAGTGTTAAATACTGTGGTGTGAGTGTACAGATAGGTGTGAAATTTTTATCAATATTTTGGAGAAATAAAAATATGTCATGGATTGGAAAAATATGTAGATTAAGAATTTATGATCGGAACTTTTATCGGGATTAAAGTTAGATCGCGTGTGGGACCCGTGTGACCGAAGTCACTTAGCCCCCACCTCTTTTTCTTCTTTCTTTCCTTCTCTTTTTCCCTCTTCATGCGCGCACCCTCTGTTTGTGGAGAACAAAACACACCCAATCTTCATCATTTCACCATTTTCTCATTTCTTCACCAAATCTCTTGATTTTGGTGTTGAAATCTATTGTAAACAACCTTCTAGATCCATTGGTAACACTTAGAAACCTTGAATCCATCTCTTGGCTGCGTTTTTTGGGCAAAAATAGATCCGACCCATAGTGTTCTTGGAGCTTCTTGGAGTTTTTGGTTTTCCTTTGGCTTAGTGGAGCCTTGGTGGTGAGCATACAACACATTGTGAGTATATTTGTGGTATTTTTGTGGTTGATTTCATAGATCTAGGAATTTATGCTCTAAACCTTTAATTTTAGATGTGTGATGATAGAGAGCCCAAATGGAAAAATGCTATTAGATGAAAAGGCCTTAGAATCATGTTTGTAAGCTAGAAATGCTATGATAATTTTTGGTGGAAAAGATAGGTTTTAACTTAGGAAAATTTGAGGGATTTTCATGAAAAATGAATTTTGGTGTAATTTGGATTTGATGATTGTTGTAGGGTGCCTCACACGGACGTGATTGTGAAAGGTTGATTGGAGAATACGTTTGGAACAGATTTGCTAAGTGTTGAGGTAAACCCTTGGAACTTGGGTTTAATCCCTAGTGTGCTCCACCACACCTAGTGGAAGGTAGTGGTTGGATTATGTGGTTATGACATGGTGTGATTGTGTGCTTGTATGCATATTGCTTGGATTGTATGAAAATTGTTTGGTCACTAGCCAGTTGACGTGTGTTGGTTTGGACATCCGCTGGGTTCATCCTGTGTGAGAATGCCAGTTGGATATGCCATGGTGTCGACTCTGGGAGCGACATCAGGATGATCCAAGCGGGGGACATCCGCCGGATAGGGCTCATGAGGAGTTCCGGTTGGGTTTTGCCACGGAGTCTTCTCAACCATGGGAGAGGCGCCAGGATTGTCTCGGGAGTTATATGATGGAGTCCTTGAACATGAATCCATGCGTGGATGTTCTTGGGTTATCTCCAGTTGTTGGTGATATTGTATTGCTTGCATATTACATGATGTCATATTTATACATTTTAGTGAGCCATGGAGTGGAGAGAGCCTCTAGCTCCATTGGTTTACTGAGATATATCCGTATATCTCACCCCGTGTTTGGGGGACCACATTTCAGGTCACTATGAACCGGGAGGAGCTTCGGGCAAGAAGCCCGTATAGTGGACGTTGGATTGGCATGCGGTGCATTGGGATTGCATGACATTTTGAAGGAGGACTATGGAGTGCACATAGCATGACATTAGTATTTTGAGACTTAGGTCATGAACATATTGCATGATGTTATTGCCATGCTTTTGTTGTGTTCATGATTGCATACTAAGTCTTGTTTATTTCTCATTATTCATGACATGGATAATTGTATATTTTGAGTGAGCATGGGACTTGTCCATTTCCACATTCATTGCCTTTGAAGTCTTGATGATTCATGTTGTAAAGATGGTCCATATTTGTATGTAAATGGCCATTACATTGAGGACTTTGTAAATGATGTTTGATTTAAGGAAAATGCATGATGGAAGGGCCTAGAGCCAACATTAGGACATGATTATGTGTTATGTGGAGTACCAAGGGGTTAGGGATGGATTACACAACCTTTCTTGGGCTTAAAATGCTGTAATCTGTCATTTTTGCTGCATAGTAATCGATTACCCAAGCATGGTAATCGATTACCATGCAACAGGGGACGAAATTTGGCTACTGTCTTCACTGGTATCGATTACTGAGGCTTGGTAATCGATTACCATGTGAGGTAATCGATTACCCAAAGTTGGTAATCGATTACCAGAACAGAGGAGGTCAAAATTTGGCTACTGCCTCATTTTTGACAGGTGGTAATCGATTACCAGTGGGTGGTAATCGATTACCACAGTGTAATTTTCGAAAATTCAGGTTTTTCTAGACTAAAAGAAAGGGGCTTAACTTGATGGGTAGAACTCCAAATGATACGTGGTTTGAAACCACGCGTAGATAACGTAAAGGACTACAACTTGGTAAAATGTGAGAGTAAGATGGTGAGTTTAATTGAATTTAATAAAAAGAAGGATTAATGATGTTAGTAAAATGTATGATTCCGCAAATTGCATTTACAATTATAGTGTGGTTTTAATTGATTACGGAAAAAGTGTTGATGTAAGAAAAGGAATATGATAAAAGAAAAATTTGCCCGTAATTTAATTAACCCAATCACTGTGATTGTAACTGCGCTTAGTATCATAATCAATGTTAACAATACCGGTGTACAACGGGCTGTTACATTTTATGGTATCAGAGCAGTTTTGTGAGGGAACTCTGATTGTGTATGTTGTATCTTGTGTGCCATAGCTATCTGTGAACTATTTATGATTAATGTATATGTGATTCCTCAGTGTGGGTCTGATCAACTCATTCCTTTATGTTACATGTACAGATATCATGAGTAGGGCGCGTGGTCGCCGTGGGGCACGTGGTGCAGGTCCTTTGCCACCGGATCCGGTCACTGCAGTCCTGAATGCTCTGCAGGCGGAAACGGCTGCAAATAGAAACATGACTGAAAACCTGATGAAGACCAATCAGGATATGATGCAGGCCTTTATGGCTGAGATGAGGGCCGATAGAGATCGTCCTAGGAGGGATAATTCACCTCCACACACGGCTACGGTGACTCCTACACCGACGCCATATGTCACTCCTCAACAGGGGGAGAGTGGGGCTAGTCACCACACTGGTGAGGCTAGTCATCATACGACTGACCCTAGCTATGTTCCTGATCCATCATCTGTTGCCCAATCCACTGGGGCTGCGGGGCAGGTTGTTGATAATGCTGATGATGAGCGTAGGCTCATATCTTTTAGGAAACATAAGCCACCCGCATTTCTGGGGTCAAGGGACCCAAAGGAGGTTACTGCTTGGTTGAGGGGAATGGACAAGATTTTCCAAGTGATGAGATGCCAAGATCCGCAGAAATTATTGTATTCTGTTTATATGCTGGAGGGTGATGCCCAGGAGTGGTGGGACAATGTGTCTCGCCCATTTGTTATTCAGGGTGAGGTTATTTCTTGGACGATGTTCGAAGGTTTATTTCATGAAGAATACTTTCCCCGCGATGTTCGGGAGGCAAAGCAAGGTGAATTTGATAGCCTTGTACAAGGAGTTATGACTGTGGATGCCTATGTGGCAAAATTTAATGAACTTGTGAAATTTGCAAATTATGGAGGTACTCTACCTACTCTAGAGTTCTTGTCAGCTAAATTCCAAAGAGGGCTGAGTGAGAAGATTGCTAAGAGAATGTCAAATACAGCGGTGAGAAACTTTGCTGATTTGGTGACCCAGTGCAAAAGGGTCGAGACTGTTTATGGGAGGTATCCAAAATCGGAAAAGGTCAAAGAACAAGATGTTAAAAGGACACCTGGTCCTTCAGGTAATACAAATAGAGGAGGCTTCAATAATAATAACAGAGGTAGGGGGTTGCATGTAAGGCAGCCTCCTGGTCAATTCAAGAGGGGTGGAAACACTGGTGGTGGTGGTGCGAACAGATATTTTACCCCACAATGTGGGAAGTGTGGGAAATACCATAAAGGTGTGTGTGGTGCTGATCCGTCGGCTTGTTATAAATGTGGTCGGAATGGCCACTTTGCTAGAAATTGTCCATCTTCTTCGGGGCAGGCTGCGAATCTGCAGGCCTTGCCGCCAGCTACTACTACTGCTGCTCCTACTGCTGTTGTTCCTACTGTGGGACGAGTTTATACTACAAATGCACAACGTACTGAAAAGGCTCCGAATTTGGTAAAAGGTATAATTTTCCTCTCTAATGTTGATTTGTCTGTATTGTTTGACTCGGGAGCAACACATTCTTTTGTGGCGGACTATGTGGCTAAGGCGTTGGACTTAAAGGTAACACGGATGGTTCCTCCGATGCGTATTACTACCGCTACGGGAGAGGTTAGTGAATCGTCTTGGATTTGTGAAGATGTGAAGTTTACTACCCTTATTTAGGCAGGGGTTATACCATTGATTTAATTATCTTACCCCTGGCCTCGGTCAATTTGATTTTGGGGATGGATTGGTTGTCTCGGAACTGCGCAATGATTGATTGCTGCGGAAAGAGGTTGTTGCTATCTCACGAGAGGTCGTCTGTTTGTCCGTCTTTGTATTTGTCTGTAACTCAAACTGTGAAAGCCTTGAAGGCTGGAGATTTGGGTTATGTCCTTTTGGGTGGATTGGTGGGTGACAAAAAGGAGGAGATTTCTTCTATTCCAGTTGTTAATGAGTTTGAGGATGTATTTCCTGATGAGATACCGGAATTTCCGCCTGAGAGAGAGATTGAATTCTCAATTGACCTATTGCCTGGTGTGGGGCCGATCTCCTTGGCTCCATACCGGATGTCGCCACTTGAGCTGGCCGAGTTGAAGAAACACATTGAAGAATTATCTGCGAAGAATTTTATTAGGCCGAGTGTGTCTCCGTGGGGAGCACCGATTATATTTGTAAAGAAAAAGGATGGTAGCATGAAATTGTGCACTGACTACCGACAGCTGAATAAAGTGACTATTAAGAACCGGTACCCACTGCCGCGCATTGATGATTTATTAGATCAGTTGAGGGATGCCTGTGTGTTTTTGAAGATTGATCTCCGGTCCGGATATCACCAGATTCGGATTAAACCGGAGGATGTAACTAAAACAGCTTTCCGATCCAGATATGGACATTTTGAATATCAAGTGATTCCTTTTGGGCTTACTAATGCCCCTGCGGTGTTCATGGATTATATGAACCGTATTCAAAAAAGAAAAAAGAAGAAACGACAAAGATCTTCGATATGAATCATACTTTTGTAATCCATTACAAATAATTTAATATTTTAATATTTTTTTATTAGCAAAATAAATGTGATCAGTCGGTTTCCATTCAATATTGATGGAAAATGAATCAGCAACCAAATCTATTTTTAATACCAAATCGGCAAATCCTATAGATATCTGATGAGTCACTAAAAGCCCATATCTTATTACCCATATTATCCCTAGGTAAATCCTATAAATATGAGAGGTAAAACCTAAAATAGTCACGTTCTCTCTCATCAACATACTACTAGTCCATTGGTTTGGTTTGGTTTCGTCTAGACATCTCTTCTCTTCTTTTCTTAGAAAGAGCATCTAAGAATTGAATTTCCTTTTTGTGAGTACAGTTCTTGTGTTGTTGATATCAATCGGCGCTCAAGTCATTCTCTTCTCTGTATCTTGGTGTTTCTCTGATTTTCGGTTCGGTTCGATTACATTAGGATTAGTTCTTAAGTTGGCATGGCGAGAAACAGAGATAAGAGGCATAGAACTGACAGGGATGGTGACAATGAGAGGGAGATGATGGATGTGAGAAAGTGGGAGGAAGAAAGATATGAAAGAATTAACATACAAGTTGAGGATAATAAAATTAGTTCTGACTATCAACGTTTAAAGTGGGATGCCCTAAGAAAGAGAATTAACAGACTTATGAACAAAGTCAACGCCACTAATATAAAAAACATAGTCGGAGAATTCTTTGAAGAAAACTTGGTTAGGGGAAGAGGCCTCTTTTGTCGATCACTTTTGAGGTCCCAAACGGCATCTCCCAAATTTACGGATGTCTTTGCTGCGGTAGTTGCTGTCGTGAATACCAAGTTTCCCAAGGTGGGGAAACTTTTGTTAAGAAGGATTGTTTTGAAGCTAAAGACAGCTTATAAGGGACGTGACAAGGTATGTAGTGACCCCTCATTCCAATTTACTTTTGTTTCATTTTTTAGTTAATTTTTTTTATTGCCTTCTAACTGTAATTTTCATTTGGCTTTCTTCATTTTCATAGCCCAAATTACTAGCTGTTGTTAAATTTATAGCACATCTGGTGAATCAGAAAGTGGCTGATAAGATCATTGTTGTGGAGTTTGTTAAAGTTTTACTTGACAATCCTACTGATGATACTGTTGAAGTAGCTGTTGCTTTTGTCGCACAATGTGGTTCAATGTTGCAGGATCTCTCTCCTGAAGACCTTCATGGTTGGTATTCTCTCTTTTTTTTTTCTTTTTTCTTTTTTTTGAATTGGGTATTCCCTAGACTTGTATAGTTTCCTGCATGCTTGCACAAATATGCCAATGCAAGACACTTTTATGTGCAAATAATGCTCAAGATCAATTTCAGTCTTGGATGTTTTTTATCAAGTTAGATTTATAATTTTACAGGTATCTTTGAGCGGTTTCGTGGAATTCTTAATGAAGGAAAAATTGACAAACGAGTTCAGCTTCTGATTGTACGCTTATTTCTAATTAGAAATGCCAAGTTTCAGGTACTTATTTTTTTTGGGGCAATAATATAGCTCATTAATGCGATAACACAGCATCTCAACTCTTTTGTTTAATGAATAGTTTGAAATTGAAATGCTTTGTGATGGTTGCATTGCATTACATTACAGGGCTATCCAGCTGTTCGTCCTGAGCTGGACCTTGTGGAGCAGCAAGATCAGTTAACTCATATAGTCTCCTTGGATGACTATATAGATCCAGAGTTCTCCCTTGGTACATTTTGTATTGTTAAGTTTGCATCCGTATCTAATTTGATTGACTTGTGGTCATATGTCATTGTGATTTCTTAATTTATCGTTTTATTTTTTCTCATATATATTCAAGCCAGACC
The DNA here is from genome assembly GCA_032173675.1 of Gastrolobium villosum. Taxonomy (NCBI): domain Eukaryota; kingdom Viridiplantae; phylum Streptophyta; class Magnoliopsida; order Fabales; family Fabaceae; genus Gastrolobium; species Gastrolobium villosum. The sequence goes on from JAVKPL010015876.1 coordinate 10,178, forward strand.
CCAATTTCCTGGAGAATGAGAAGGATGAAACAGAGACAAATCTTGTCAATCTTCGAAGAACAATTTACTTAACAATAATGTCTAGTGCAGATTTTGAGGAAGCTGGTCATAGGCTTCTGCAAATTAAGTTAGAGCCTGGTCAAGAGGTGAGCGTGCAACATCTGCTGGCAGTTACTGTTTTGTTGTCAAAACTATCTACTTGTTGAATTTTTCTTATTCTAAATATTTTTTTGGTGCATTAAAATTAATACTTTTGTCTGATTGCTGGCAGATGGAACTGTGCACAATGATTTTGGAATGTTGCAGCCAAGAAAGAACATATCGTCGATATTTTGGTCTTCTGGGGCAGCGTCTCTGCATGATCAACAAAGTACATCAAGAAAATTTTGAAAAGTGCTTTGTGCAGCAGTACTCAATGAGTCATCGACTTGAAACCGATAAATTGCGAAATGTGGGAATTTTTTTTGGTCATTTACTTGGCACAGATGCTCTGCCTTGGCATGTTTTATCGTATATACGCTTGACTGAAGAGGACACAACTTCTTCTTCACGTGTATTTGTTAAGATTATCTTCCAGGTACTGATGTCAAACTCTAATCTTCCTCTATTTGTTTCTCCATGTGCTTCCATTATTATTTCAACAAGTTTACATTACCAGTTTTAGAAAAATACCCAAGAATTTTTTTTGGGCCATTATTTCTTAAAATGTGGTTGAAGTAATTTTGTATATGAAAATAAATCACCACAGCAGAACAATGTAAGAACTAAGAAGATGTGAGGAACTGATTTTGAGCAAGCTCCATACATTAGACATAGCAGTTATACAGAGAGAGAGAGAGCGTAATGCTGCCTATAAAACCGTTACACATCATTAGTATTAATTCTGTTTTGTACTGCAGTCCAAGTAAAAGACTAGGAGCTTTGGATTTCCGCAAGGTTTTATTAGGAAGAAAAGTACTCTATTCAGAGAATGAGTGAGGAATTGCTAGATTTTCTATGCCACTAGGAAATTTGACTACTATGGTTTTCCTTAAAAATATAATTGGTAGTGATTCTGTGAGCATGTGATGTCTTCTTATGTAGCCACAAAAATTTGCTGCATGATGTGATGTCTTTATTTTGCTTGTCACCATTGCCTAACATTTTCTATTTTGTTGTGTGATATCGCCTATGGGATGTACTGATATGATAATTTATGCCTGCCTCTCTCTCTCTATGTGGAAGATGTTGATGTCAATTTACATTGCTACAGGAATTATCGGAGCATCTTCTGAATGAGCGATTAAATGATCCTACAATGCAGGACTCTTTTGAGTCCATATTTCCAAAAGATAACCCAAAAAACACACGGTTCTCCATTAACTTCTTCGTACGCATTGGACTTGGTGGTCTTGCTGCTAACCTACGTGAGTATTTGAAGAATATGCCACGTCTTATCATGCAACAACAGAAACAAGATGAAAGTGACTTTGACAGAAGACAAAGCAAGAGGAGGAGAAAGTGAAGCAATTTTATGATATTGTCGAAGGCTCTTCTTGCATACACAAAATTGTTATTGAGTGTACATGATTTCATCTGTAAATCACTTTCCCATTTTTTTGATTTCATCTGTAAATAACTTTCCCTTTTTTTTGTATTGTGAAAGGGGAAAGTGAGCTCATCTGGTTGACAGATGTTGAGCTTGTTTTCTGGATAGTGGTTGTGCTTGGAATGTCTTATCTAGATTTGTTTAATTTGTTCTTAAAACCATATTTTTCTTTAAACTCTAGCTCCGGCTTTGAAATTTCGTATTAAGTATTGCAGTAGAACCTTAATGCAGTATACTACCAAATTAAAGGTTCGAACGCACAAATTTACAACCGAAAGGAGTAATATAGAATTTTTTTTAAAGAAAGAAAGGAAGAACATATAATCTAAAGAAGAACATATAATCCTACATGAAAAGAACGTACACATTTACCTTCCCTTTCACCTGGTTATGTTAACAAATCTGAAGCCACTCCATCTTACAGTTTGTTATGCAAAATGCATGTCTTGGATCATTGGCACAATCTTCATTCTGTCAATTTATAAAGTTTTATTCCTTGGACTCAAAATGAGATATTATTGATATACTGCGGGTTTTTGGTGACAAATCTTTAGTTGCTGCAGAATACTTTAGATCTGGGGCTGATAAGATTTTCATTGGAAGTTATGCAGTTTATGCTACAGAAAAATATCTAAGAACTGGAGTATGGAATTTAAGCCATTGCTTGATGCTATTAATATGCATTAATATAGGTGTCTCTTGTGATGTTTCTATGGCTGTTTCATTTAGGTAAAGACTCGGAAGACCAGTTTAGAGCAGATATCAAGAGTTTATGAGAATCAGGTAAGCTAACAGTTGATAGTCTGCTCTTTTTTCTTATTTGTATACCGATAAGTGCTTGAGACTCCCTAAACATGCATGTAACCTTTGACCTTTTTTTTACCCCTATTCATAATATAAATTATCTAAATTATTACCATGTTCTCTCAAAGTAATGTGTGATTTTGTTTATCAAATTTCTAAACAATTACTAAATGATAATTATTTAATGGTGAGATATTAAACAAGTTTGGCTTATTACATTTACTTTCTCTTAATTATAATGATATTTTAATACATTGAATGTAATATGTGATTACAATATGTTTTATAAAAGAAAATGTGATTACAAATTTATAATATGTTTTATAAAAGAAAATGTGATTACCCATGCTCTCATGTCTAGAAGATAGTACTTTGTTACATAATTCACTAAATTCAAATTGGATGTAGGCAAGCCCATCTCTGGTCGGGAAATATTAATATTTGGTTAAGATGTCTTCTTATTGATTGAAGAATAGATTAACTTATGTAAATCCAAACTGGATGAGGACTCACCAATTATTCTTCAATAAATGGTTCATCACCGTGTGTGTGTGTGTCTGTGATGCATAGATGGATTCAATCGTCTATATAAAAAAATAAAAAAAATAAATTCACTCCCCATTAAATCCGATTAGCGAAGGTGGGGTGGAGATAATCCTTGAACGCAACCTTACCCTTATATAATTGCAAAGAAATTATTTCCTGAATTCGAACCCATGCCTTTTTAGTCATAAAAGAACAGTTTTTACCACTGCTCCAGTTCCCCCCCTTTATGGATTGAATCGTCTATATACCAATTAATTTTCAATTTGCAGGCTGTGGTTGTCAGTATTGATCCTCGCAGAGTGTACATAAAGGATCCTCTCTTTGCATTTCTCATCTCTCTGAAAATTCAGAATCAAGTTAGAGTTAGCTCATAGATAAAACTCAAAACAAGTATGTAGTAATAGGGTATTTAAAATTAAATTATTTAAAAATAAGCAATACCAAAACTGAAACGAAAAAAATTAACATAACATAAC
>JAVKPL010015877.1:0-13338 GCA_032173675.1 Gastrolobium villosum
AGGCGGTAAACCCACATTGAATATGACAACTTTCTCACGCATAAGAATTTCTACCGTTAATTTCGGGTGCCCTTCGGCCCTTTTTCTCCGCTTGCGCTTAGTTTTATTTATTAATAATTCTTGTGGCTTGTGGATTTTGACCCAGTTCAGTTCTGCGGGTCACTGCAACAAACAAATCCCTGCTGATTTTGACCCAATTGGCCAATTGCATCGGATTCCACAACCAATGATCCAATCAAATTTACCTCATACAGCTCCCAATTAATAGAAACACGTACAATATCACTTACCTTTTATGGTATGTATATTAGCCTGGGATTATTGCTATTTTACACGTAAAACACTTTAAGCATGCAAAAATAAATAAACTAAAATTTACACAAGTTTATCTATGAATATGTGTTGGTTTTATTTTTAAAGATTAACCAACACCGATAAAAAAAATTGATTTTTTTTTTCGTGTATCACATGGATAATGCATTAGTTTTATTAAAAAGTTTAACTCTCCAATAGATACGTATACATACATCACATGGGCTAACAGCCCAAAGTCCCAAACTAAAGAACAAACATTCTAATAAAGCAAAGGCCCATAACCTGAATGAAGGTAGTTCAATGACTAGCGGAATAAAAGAATAAAAGAAACAAAGAGAGAAGCTTAATGGCCAAATGTAAAACGGAGGAACATCTTCGTCCTCAGCACTTGATACAATTAATATTTTATGTAGTATCTTTAGTAAAGCACTTCAATTCCTCTTCTCTCCCTCTCCCCCTTATCCCCTATCTATTGTTAATATCATCTTCTTCTTCTCCAATTTTTGACAAATCGTCATGATCTTTGTCAACGTTCGCGGTATTATTATTGGTTTTGCTTTGGTTATTGTGGTGGTGACATTTATCATGATCTACTACTGGTGTGGAAGTGGACATAGCAACAACAACTTCTATAGCTTCGGCTTCTCCGATGATTTCTGATGGCACTAACCGAGTAATCTTTTTCATTTCTTTACTCTTACCCCATAGAACCATGTATAGGCCACACACAATCAGCACTGCTCCAAGCACACTGTATATATATAGTTGTACCAAATCATGAGTATTAATTATATATTTGGAAGGCCAAATTTTTTTTTTTGATTTCGTGTATACGTACCTTCCTAAATATAAGTTCTCATCCAACATTAAAGATGCGGCAATTGCCACGAGCACAAGCATTAGAGGGTTGAAAACAGACGCAAATAGAGGCCCTCTCATTTGTATGCACCATGAAATGACAATAACCACTAATCCAGAGGCCACAATTCCCTGCAATAAAATTAACTCACATAATTAAGAACTTCCTTTCATCACTTGCATATGTAATTTGTATATAATTTAAATATATGCAGTTACAATTTATTTAAAACCCATGGTGATTAAGTAAATAAGTGTATACCGAATAAGCGACAGTTAGTAGCCTGATATTCCAACCTAGCTTCCATTGGCTCCAATCTCTCTCAATACAAAGACCAAAAAGAGTGGCTTGTATTGCTCCCATAGTAGACATCAAAGCTGTGCTTGAGTAATGGCTTGGGTATTCTTTGCTCATCTTAGCCTGCGCCACAAGAATAAAAAAAAAAACAAGTCAAACAACAGCTTCACTTTGTGGTATACTATAAGGCTGTTTGGTGTGATGTATAAGCTATTATAATATAATCTTATACTATATGTTATGACATTTATAATTGTTTGGTGTGACCATCGTATAAGCTTATACAGCAGGATCCCCTTATACATTAAAATGATGTATAACTTAATGAAGCCTAATGAAGCATAGGAGTGATGAATTAGGCATAATAAGGGGTCGATGTATTAATACTGCTTACAAGTACAATTTCCAAGAACTAATATATCATTTCAATATTTATATATCAAAATAATTTTTTTAATATATTAATTTTTAAAATATTGGAAGATATTATTTTATACAATACCATATCAAACGCTGGATAGTATTAAAATTTAATCAGGTCTTATACAATCAGGTCTTATACTATTAGGCCTTATCCTATACGATTCACCAAACATGCCCTAAAGGTTCGCTTTTGTTACGGTCACTGCACTGAGTCAATCATGGTATTTTTATAATTTTAAATTATTTCAGAGTTATTATAGTCTTTATAATTATAATTTATTAATTTTTCAATCAAAAAATGATGTCATTTTGAAAATAAATACAGATAACTTATTTGTATTAACTGCAAAAATATATTTTTCTGATACCAAAAAATGCAAATTAAAAAGTTGGTGAGCCAATGTCAACAGGAATAAACTGACCTGAATGGTGAGCCACAGAGCAAAAGAGAAGCAGCTTGCTATGGCACAGAGAACACCCAACAAATTACTACCAGAGTCAGCCACGTGGCCATTTTGGTGCTGATGTGGATGCATAACGTTTATGTGGAAGGGCCATATATTAATTTCTACTCCTTTGAAAAAGGTCAACAGCATCGCCCCACCAATTCCAATTAGAGTTCCCAACACCTTAGCCTTTCCTGCCGCTGCCCTCAAATTTAATCTTTCCAAACTATATAAAATTAAACAAAATCAATAAAGCTATGATTGCTAAAAATAATTTCAGTTCCACTAGCTAATTAATATCGTTTAATGTTTTATTGCATGACGTACTAATGGAAATTAATTAATTTACAAAATTAAAGAAGATAAAGCATATATAGTGTTGATGATGGTAGCTGGTGATTACCCGCACGAGATGGCTAAGATAAAGGTGATGGCTGGAACGAGGTTGTAGATAGCCGACACAAACGTTGCAGATGTTAAAGCCAGGGCCTCATAGAAAAGGTTTTGAAATAAACTTCCCCTGTAAGATTGCATAACCATATATATTCAATTGGTAAATTAATTAATTACATATTTATGCCATTGACAATATATAATGTACGCACATGTTCATGAAAAGTCACAATATATATGAGGGAAAAGGTAAAGAATTTACGTAACATACCCGAACAAGCCACAAAAGAATGCCATGAAAAGCACCCTCCAAGTCTGCTTTGGTCTCTTATTCCTGTATAGAAAAAAAATAAAAAAAAACCATTTTAGCCAAGTTAATCTTATTGCCCTATAGTATATGTTTCAAAGAAGCTTAAATAATATATGTGTCTATCCTCCTATAAGTTTAGAGTAATTAATAATAATTAGAAAAAAGAAAAAATATTTCTGCAGTAATGCAAATAAGTTATCGTGTTTATTCCCAAAATGACGTCGTTTTGGTATTGAAATCTTAAAAAATTATAAATATAAAGATTATTATAACCCTAAAATAAATTAAAATTATAAAAATAGCATGATTTCCGCCCAAAATAACATCATATTATACTTACTGCATATAACTTATTTACGGTGAATGCAGACAAAAATAACCCTCGGAAAAAAAGAAGAAGGTAGAAGAAAATAATGGACCTTTCAGTAATAAGAGCAAGAGGAACAGTGAAAGCAGAACCGAAAGCGAGGCGGTATGCAGTGGCAACCTTGACACTCATTCCATCGTTAATGGCGAGCTTGTAGAGAACATTGACTGCAGTATATGCAATCTGCACCAACACCATTAGCATGATTGGTTTCAACCCATGCACTACATTCCATATTCCCTTCATCTCCATGATTATTGTGCTTTGCTGCAACCGCAAATTAATGAGATTGAAGACAATAGGAAATTATATAGAGAAGGATAAAGAGCTGTGTGAGGGTGTTGTGAGCAACAAAGGGGTATTTATAAAGTCTTATGGGGATTGGAGATTCAGACTCCAAACAGTGCTTGTTATCCAAGTAGTGTTTAGATATTTGTTGATGAATTATTTTTGCACTTTTCTTAATGGAAATATAATAATTAAAATAATTACAATTCAAAGTTAGTCGTATAGCCCTTTAAAATAATAAATATTAATAACGAACACTTTTTATGTGTTCACATAGTTAAATATGTATACTTTTAAAAAGTATGAAATAAGTAAAGTGTTCAATTATAATGATCTTATTATTCTAAAGGACATTAATATGTATATTTTTATAAAAGTATGCAATAATTAAAGTCTTCCACTATAATAATTTATTATTTTAAAGAATATAAATATGCATATTGTCCTAAAAGTATGCAATAATTAAATTGTTCCATTACAATAAATTTATTCTAATAAACTGTTTTTATTATTTTTAAATAATAATAATAATAATAATAATAATGATGTAGGTGAGTCTTGTGTAATGTAGGTAAAGAGGCATGAATAAATGCATGTATTGACACGTGCAAATCAAATTAGGTCAATCAGGACGTCTTGCCAATTAGACCTTAGGCTTTTGATTTTGCTTGTGCTTTTTGTGAAGACAGAGACTCAGAGACACGGGAAGGTGGAAGACAAATTGATCCTGTGTCTCGGGCAAGAATACTTGAACAGATTCAATTAATTAGCCAAGTGAACGCTGGCCTACTATTTAGGACCCTCAGCATCGTATACAAGTAATCTTAACTTTAATTTGAGTACTCTAAAAGTAAGAGGTTCATTTTAAAAAACACATAATTAAAAACAATTAATTAAAATCTTAATAACATAAATTTAATGATTTAATATATATATATATATATATATATATATATCTGTGTGTGTGTGTGTGTATTTTATATTATTCTAGCCATTAAATCTTTATTTAACAATTATACTGCACTTTTTTTTTTAAATATGCCTCTTACTTTAAAAACTAAATCCCTTGTTATATAGCTCTATGGAAATAGCCATGTATCTGTTTTTTTGGTTTCCTAAATGAAATTGACAACTATAGTTTAAGGAAACATTATAGGGAAGCCATTTTATATATTGTTGAACATATATTATCTGCTATTTATGTTTTTTTTTTTTTAAATTATTGTGAAACTAATAATTAATAACTTGTCTTCTTGTTACTATTAAAGGTAAGTTATGTATACATAGAAAAATAGTATGACAGCAACTTCCATAACTGACCTGATAGCATTTTTGGCTTCAAATGAATTCAATTCACACGAATCGAAGCTAATTCGTGCGAATGAATTCAACTTTATTTGTTAACGAATTCGCTTTTGTTGGAGAATAAATTATAATTTTTCATTTTATAATCCACGCAAACAAATAACACATGTTTCAGCATACATCTCCTATGGTACATTAAATACACCTAATCGAAGCACAGTGCCTTCCCAGTGGAGCCACTTTCCCGAAATCCCCTGCGTCTCTCAGACAGGTTCACAAAATCCAAGAAACTAAGCTAAAAGAAAGAAAGTTAAGACCAAATCCCTTATACTTCGAACGGAATATCCAATATGTATCTTATTAAAACTCCATATGTTTCTTAACAAATACTTGCATAATTAATTTGGTACAATGAGTAAATAACTTATGGATTTATTATTAATTAACGATTAGTTATCATAATTTATAATGTACAAATAATTTGTTATTGCACCAAGATTACTCTTGGATTCATGGTATCACCTATCCCTTCTAACATACCAATTTCAACTCAGCACAAACGAAGACTAATTCTTTCGAGCCGGAAGATCATATTAAGTGGGTAAACCTCTTCCAACAAAATTTTTTCTATACGCACGGCTAGGGATCGAACCCATGTTAGCATGTTTAAGGAACTCAACTATTTACCAACTGTATATATATTTTAATATAGATGATTGAGTAACTTTTATTTTATTTTTTAATCTTTATTTTCTCTCTTTCTTTAATCTTAATTTTTTTTGTAAATTTTTTTAAAGATTTAGATTTGGGTGCTTGATTAGATTTCGACAGGTTAAGACATGTTTTGATATTAAATAATATTTTTAATTTATGTAGTATATATTACATTTAATATTCAATAATATAACAAAAAAATGAATCTAAACTTATAATATCCATCAATTTACAAAGAAAAATAAAATATCTCAAATATTTATATTAAACTCAATAAAATGATAATCGTAATCCAACGAATCTAATAGTTGGAATTAAAAATACAACAAAACACAATTTTTGAACCCTTTTTTGAGTATTTTTTTTTATACATTGAGAATGAAACACATCACTTACTACTCACAACCCACCCCCTCACCACTAGGCTAGCACTAGGTTTTTTTTTTTTTTTTTAAGTTTCTACAATGCGTGTTGAAGTGTTGGAAAATGTTAGAATATCATAGTATCGGAAAATATCAGACACGACACGTCAAATTTTTTAAAATATCAGTGTATTATAGATTGAGATAAATAAATATTATTAAGAAATCTGTAGGTGACATAAATGTTATATTTTTTATTTTTTTCACGACTTTAAAATATATACCGAACAGTAACGCAATTCATTCGAAATTTTAAATATCTTCGATCCTTATATTGTTTTATAAAAATTGAAATGATTAACTCTACAACCAACAAAAAGAATACGTGAAATTCGTGCGTTAACAAGTTTGGTAACTAATTAATAGTATTATTTATGGTGAAATCCAATTGTAAAGTAGTATTCATATATATACAATTTTAATTTATACAAAGGAGTTATACGCAATGGTAATTTTTTTTAATGAGCGCTATATATTTACATGAAAAAAAAGAAATAATTCTCACCATTAAAGATTTGTAAGAGCAGGGGATCAATCAATGACAAAAAAATAAAATAAAAAAGACCATTAAAACTAAAGACCTATATCAACTTGAAGAGAGACCATCACCCTCTAAGATGCGCTATCCGAAATCAGTAAAAAAAAAAAATGTAGTTTATTAAAATTGACATAACTCGAGCTAAAGAAATTCGCTTTGAGTGCGATTTGAATCCACTTGAAGCTAACAAAGAGATCTATAATATGGTAGGAGATGAGAATTATAAAGGAAGTATAGAATTCATACAATAAGAAAAGAGATGAAGATATTTAATAACACGTGGTCAAATAAAATAAGAATATGATGTTAAGCTTAATTTCATTTATTACGCAATGTCATATGGTTATGGTCACGCAATTGGTTATTCTAAATTCGACTTTGTTCTAAAAGAAAATTTTATCCAGATTTATAATTGAACCAATATAATTGTAAATGTGCTTGATATCATTTCTAGAATTGAGTGTTACACCCTCCTTCCGCACCCCACCATTGGTTATATGTTTGGATGTGTATCCAGTTCATTGAAAGCACATTATAATCATATATATATATATATATATATATATATATATATATATATATATATATATATATAGGGTTATATTTTATCACATTAAGAAAATAAAGTTGCATCCTGACAACAATAATTATAACACATTTTTTATTCAATAATTTTGGTTAAAAAAAATCAAGTTTTCCGGAACTTATATTCAATGCTCAAACCAGTGTCATTTTGCTTAATTTTTTTTTTTTGTTAAATGTTTTCAGAGGATTTGTTCAATAATAGCATGTGAAGTGTGAACGTATAATGGCATGTATTATTTAACGAAATTTTTATAAAAAAAATCGATAAGATCGATGCTCAAATGCCTCGAGAGGGACGCATGTACCAACCATGATTCAATGAATCAACTTCATGCCTACTCTAAAACTTTTGTTTGTGTTATGTACATGTGTAAAAGACTCGCGAAGTCGGCCCACTTCAGCAACTTGATGAGAGGTCCACGCAGTAAGGCCCATCATGTCAACTCGGTAGCGCTTGAACTCGGCACGTTACTTCTGGTAAAAGCTTAACGGATCACAGTTAAGGGAATATAACGTTCGACACATTACATCTGGTAACGGCCGACCAAGCTGTAATGGCCCCCGCGCCATTACAGGTCAGCTCCACGTTTCAACCAGAAGCAGCCCCTATAAAAGGAAGGGCTCATCGACGGTAAAACACACACTATTGACTACTTTCACCATCTTCACCACACTGACACCATAGTCATATTCTTTCTAGTTGGTGATCAAGCTAGGTTCAGGGATATCTTTACAGTAGATACTCCTAACCAAGACTATACGATCCAAAGTGACCAATCAGCCTAATAAGGGCTGAACATTCCTGTCCCCAGGACAGAACAGTTTGGATTATTTATCAGAAAAATATTTGTGATTTTTGGATTGGAAGTGTTCTGCCTGTTGGCAGATGTGTCCAACGTAGGTTGGATGATTGATTTTGGATACGGGTGTTTCTCTCTAGATGCCTATAGATTAGGTATCTGGGAGGAACGTGGATCACTGACACTGACCTAGGCGTATGCCTTCAAGGTGTGTGTGTGATCTAGTGTTTGGGATCAGAGAAATGTGTACCTTACTGCTCTGCTTACCTGCCTTATATAGCTCGGCTCTAGGGTTTGGTGGCTGGCCGAGGTGCAGTGTGGACTTTGGGCCGAGGTGCAAAATGGGCCTAGGTCTAGCCCATAACAGTTGCCCCCCAGCTCGGTAGGCTGAGTTATCTGGATGCCGAGTTGCGTTGATCATCTGACCTGAGACATCTCGGTTGTGTAGCCGATATGAATTCACATGCCAGTCTTCCATCTTGCGGTCATCCTCCACGTGTTTCAAGCCATCATGATGCGTATCGTTTGATTATCTTTGCGCCGTCTTGGCATTTAATGCGACTGCGACTGTACAGATATCAATCGTTTTGTCTTGTCAGGTGCTTTTTGCTTTTGCATTTACACTTTTGCCCCTGCCTTTTCGTTTTCGCGGGTCATATCTCTTGAACTTCTCCCCTCTTCCTATTTTACTGACGCTTCCCCCCCTTTCTTCACCTTTCTGCTTCTTTCGTTACTTCATTTGCGATTGGTGACATTTGTGTTTCGAGGTTTTCTGGAAGCATCAACCTTCTCCGTTCGGTATTTTAGCGTTATTTGCTCTGTAGGTATGAGTTTCTTGACCTTTTTTATCTCCTTGCCTTCCATTATTGCTTGTTGCTTGCATTCCTATGTTTATTGCTTTCATTACCGCATTTAGTCTACATTCGCATTCGTCCTCTTTACATTCGGTTTTCTTACTGTCGCTGGTTACGTTTGTTGCTCTTGTCTGGAAAAGTTTCCAATATGGATAAGGGAATTCCTTATGAGTATAGGAGGGCCACTTGTCCTCGTGTTTTCGGCCGGAGTGACGAAATCTTGGCAGAGGAGGAAGCTAGAGCTACTGAGGAGGAGGTGATTCGAGGCCAAGGTGCCTCTTCTAGCCGTGGACGTCGGCTGCCGGCTTCTAGGCCCGAGCGTTGTCGTCGTGTTTCTGGCTCCGGACGCTGTCCACCAGTGGGATCTCGTCCCAGTGGTCGAGGGCGGTCTCGATCCTCGAGGCGAGGTCGGTCCTTGTTTTCTAACCGTGCCGCGGGCTGTACGCCCGCAAGCACCAACCTTTCCTTAGATGACAGACCTAGGTCTTCTTCCTTTCTCATCACTGGTCCCCGAGATCAAGTTTCCTTGAATCCGTCCTCTGTTCAGCCCCTGCCATCGACCTCCCTTTCCCAGAATCCAAATCCATGCTTCAATTGTGTTCATCTCAGCGCGCAATTTATTGGGAATGGTAATGACTTCATGGCGAACCTAGTCTTAGGCAGTTGTTCTCACCATGCCGGACTTAGAACTTCAGTTCCCATGACCTCTTCAGATAGTTCTTCGAGCTCTTCACACTGTAGTTTATTTAACTCAGGTGCGTGTACTTTGCTTCTGTTGTTGTTTTTAATCCACCCATTTTGCTGTTCTAGGTTCTTATGGAGTCCCCTTCTGCAGAACTCAACGTGGAGACTACCTCATCTAATCACGAGCTGGAAGCCGAGGTTGCAGTAGTTGAAGAAGGTTCTGCCCCGGTGGGTGTCAGTCTGCGCCGGCAATTTCCCTGGGTAACCCAGGAAGTCCTTAGCTTTAGATCCTCCCTGACCACAGAGGAAATATCCGGGTTACCCATTGGTAACCCGATAGGTTTTAACACCTTCTGCCCAGCGGAGGATGAGCCAGTGTGTTCAGGTCGGAACCCGCAAGAGCCTCCCTTTTTCTTCTTTTACCGAGATTTGATCACAAAGATCGGTATTCGCTTTCCTTTTTCCCCCTTTATAATATGTCTTCTAAACCATTTTTTTCTGGCTCCCACTCAAATTCACCCTAACGGATGGGCATATATTGTTGCCTTCGAGCAACTCTGCGTATCCTTGTCCGTGAACTGCTCCGTTGCCTTGTTTATGTATTTCTTCAATATTTATACCCCACGCTCCGGTTCTGAACCTCCCAAGTTGAAGGGTTGGGCCAGCATCCGGGGTCGTATTAGTAAGCCGTCCAGGAGATTGTTTTCTGTATACAGTGACTCCTTCAAAAACTTCAAAGGCGAGTACTTCAAGGTCGTGGCCGAGGCCGGCGAGAAGCCGTGGTTTGTTGGGGAAAAAGATGAGGGGAAATTCCCATTATATTGGTCCCACCAACATTATCTTCGTAAGTCGGCTGACTATAGGCTGCCCTTATCTGCCGAGGAGAAGCTCAGTGTCAAGACCTTGCTAACCCATATCCGTACCCAGGGTCATATGAGTGCTGCGTCCTTGGTTGCTAAGTCCTATGTTGCAAGCGATCAGCCCAGTATGCTTTTCAACATTGTTTTCTTTTTTCCTTTTTCATTTACTTGTCGTTTTTATCTTGTTTTGGAGACTGATATGTCCTTGGTTATGCTGGTAACCTTGCTTCTTTCATTTGCCAGGTTTAACCATGAACCCCAACTCGGATGATGTGCCTGATTATTGCCGGGTTTTACGGGGCAAAGGTGTAGCCCGTCCCCCCCCAAAGAAAACGAAGGTTGCTGCTCCTTCCCCAGGTGCGGGTTCATCCAACCCCGAGCCCCATCATGGCACCTCCATCTTGGATCTGACCAATGATGGTGAGAACTGGTTGGATGGGGAATCAGAGGAGACCCCTCTTACTACTGGCGGCACCACCCGGGCTGTGGTATCTGTTGCAAGGGGTAGCGCCCCACCCTCTCCCCTGCCTGCCGGCTTAAGGAGGGGTTCGCTATGGGAGATGGGGGTCACTGCCGAGCTGCGCGGCGTGACACGCGCTCCTCCCTCCTTCTATGGCTCTCCTGCTCCCTCGAAGGCCGAAGCGGACGAGCTGCAGAAAGCCGAGCAATACCTTTTCAAGGCGGCTTCCCTGATGAAATCGTACTCACTCCTGCTCGAGAAGCACTCCGAAATTCTGTCGGAGAAGGACCTCATGCAGAGTCAGCTAGCCTAGCTAAGGCAGGAAAATCAAGCTCTGAAGTCTGATGTGGCCAAGCTCAGTCTGTCGGTGAAAAATTCTCAAGCCGACCTGAATTCTATCTCGGATTGCTGCGGTGTGGAAAGTGGCAAGGATGCCATATTAAGGTTTGTCAAAGCCAAGCTCTCAATGCTGTCAAAGGCGGAGGCTGCGCATGAGGAGATGGCCTCTCAACTCAAACAGCTGAGGGTGCAGTAGGAAGAGTTGCAGGCTGATTATGATCAAAGCCAGACCGTACTTGAAAATGCTGTTGGTTCCGCTTTCAATAATGCGGTGAACCAAGTTAAATTTTTCAACCCTGAAGCATCTCTTAACCTGGATCAGCTGGATTGCTATGGCTATATTAGCGGCGGAATTTTCCACTCTGCAGCCGAGGAGCCAATTGCAGTTGACAGGGAAGGTTTCGTCCCCGTCTTGGAG
Organism: Gastrolobium villosum; assembly: GCA_032173675.1. Taxonomy (NCBI): domain Eukaryota; kingdom Viridiplantae; phylum Streptophyta; class Magnoliopsida; order Fabales; family Fabaceae; genus Gastrolobium; species Gastrolobium villosum. The sequence continues at coordinate 11,678 of JAVKPL010015877.1, forward strand.
GAGGAAGGTCGGCAGCCGGATTCTGGCTCTCAGCCAAATTTGAGGGGGAATACCCCATAATTTGTAACATGCCATTGACATCCGGCTTTATTTGTAAAAACACTTTTTGGTCTAATTTGACATTAATTCAAAAATAGAATTAATTGTATAGTTTATCTGTTTGAATTGCAATATCCGTCTCGTATGTTTCGAGTTTTGCCGTCGGATTTTGAATTTAGCTGAGATAACGTGCGAGGGCGTCCCCTTAGCACAATTTCCCATTTTTCCATAAATGGGCCAAGGTTAGCACTCTCAACCCTGCCCTTTAGGCAAGGCGGGTTCAAACACCCGGGCCTAGTTCTTTACTTCGCGTATTTGAACTTCCAACGGGTTCATCTATCGCGGATTCAATTTATATTCGAACTCTCAACCAAGTGTTTTACTTGGCGGGCTCGATTTGTTAACCCGGGTTCGATTTGTCCCATAACTCGGATTTTAATCTAGAATTTCAGAACTTCCCATTTAACATGGGCTTGTGAAGCTCGGATTCTAGTTCAGAAATGAACGCTCAACCGAGTTTCTTTTTTGCAACGGCGGGTTCAATTTCTTGCGACGCTGGTTTCCAGACGTCGGAATGTGCATTCATTGCATAAATTATCAAAGTTGGAACACAATTTATAAATAATAGAAATGCGGAATTTATTGAATTACAAAGTTATAAAAGAAAACATCGTTTTTGCACTGCGCAAACAAGACATTTAATTTAACTGTAATACTTTACTTAGCTGTAATATTTTTTCAACTTATCTGCATTCCATGTCCTCGCCACCTGTTTTCCTTTCAGAGTTTCTAGCACGTAAGCTCCTTTGGACAATTTATTTTTGACTCTGAAAGGTCCTTCCCATCTTGGGGCTAATTTTCCTTGTGACGCGTTTCGTCCTCCTATGTCCGCCCTGCGCAGGACTAACTCCTCAGCTTCAAATGACCGAGGTCGCACCTTTTTATTGAACCGGTTAGCCACCAGTTGCTTGGCCGCGTAGTTTCTGCAGTACGCCATAGTTCGGATTTCTTCTATTAGGTCAAGCTCAACCGCCACCTTATCATTATTATCCTTTTCTGTTTGTGTAAGAGTTTGGACTCTTCTCCAAGATGGTTCCCCTAATTCCACTGGGATCATGGCCTCACATCCATATGTTAGTTTGAAGGGGGATTCGCCCACCGAGGTTTGAACCGTGGTTCTGTACCCCCAAAGCACGTAGTAGAGCTCTTCTACCCACTTACCTTTAGCGGATTGCTCCATACGTCGGCGTAAGCCTTCAACTATAACCTTGTTAGCTGCTTCAGCCTGCCCATTAGTCTGAGGGTGTTCCACAGAGGCGAATCTGTGCCGGATATGGAACCCAGCCATAAGGTTTTGAAACCCTTTGCTAGTGAACTGGGTGCCATTATCCGTTACAATTTCCGCCGGGATACCAAAACGGCATATTACGTTTCTTTCTAAGAAACGCTGTATTCGGGCCGAGGTGATGGAAGCAATTGGCTCTGCCTCAATCCACTTGGTGAAGTAATCGATGGCGACTATCAACCACTTGAGCTGACCCTCTGCTGCTGTAAACGGACCCAGAATATCCATTCCCCATTTGTAGAACGGCCATGGAGCCGTAATAAAGTTCAGCTAGTTT
>JAVKPL010015878.1:0-13508 GCA_032173675.1 Gastrolobium villosum
CGCAAACCATCACACACCAACCATAAATCCAAATTCTACACATGCACCTATAACATATAGTACTTATGTATATTACTAATTATGCGGGATGTTACACTCTCCCCACCAAATAGGAATTTTGTCCGCAAACTTACTTAAGAGCTAAACAGTTCTGGATAGCGTTTCTGAATGTCGTCCTCGCGCTCCCAGGTGGCTTCAGTTGCTGATCTGTTGTTCCACAATACTTTCACCAAAGGAATCTCTTTAGAACGGAGTCGCTTGACGGATCTTTCAAGGATTTGCAACGGTTGCACTTGATATGTCAGATTTTCCTTTAGTTCCACTTCTTCCGGCTGTAACACGTGAGATGGATCAGAGAGATACCTCCGTAGCTGTGACACATGAAATACATTGTGAATTCCTGACATATTGGGTGGTAAGGCCAACCGGTATGCAGACTCTCCAATCCGGTCCATAATCAGATACGGTCCTAAGTACCATGGACTTAACTTCTTAACTCCCATTCTCCTTCCGAGTCCCGATGTAGGAGTGATTCTCAAAAATACATGATCTCCGACTTCGAAAGATAGAGGCTTATGACGCTTGTCGTAATAACTCTTCTGTCTGGCCTGAGCCCGCTGCATATTCTCCCGAATCTTCTTTACCTGTTCGGATGTCTCTTGAATTAGATCAGGTCCTAACATACTTCGCTCACCTACTTCATTCCAACATAAAGGGGATCTACATTTTCTCCCATACAAAGCTTCATACGGTGCCATCTGAATACTGGAGTGGTAACTATTGTTGTAAGCGAATTCAATCAAAGAAAGATAGTTATCCCAGCTGCCTCCTAACTCCAAAACACATGCTCGCAACATGTCCTCTAAGGCTTGAATGGTGCGTTCCGTCTGTCCATCGGTCTGCGGATGATAAGCAGTACTCAACCTCAAATGGGTCCCTAATGCTCTTTGAAAAGATTCCCAAAACTTAGATGTAAACTTGGGATCACGATCGCTGACAATACTCGTAGGAACTCCATGCAGCTTCACAATCTCCTGCAGATAAATTCTAGCAAGCCTCTCTGTATCATATGTGGTTCTAACACGCAAGAAATGAGCTGACTTCGTTAAACGATCAACAATCACCCAGATAGAATCATATCCTTCTCGCGTCCGAGGAAGTCCAACTACAAAATCCATCGCAATACTGTCCCACTTCCATTCGGGAATCTCCAAAGGTTGAAGAAGTCCCGAAGGTTTCTGATGTTCGTACTTCACCTTCTGACAAGTTAAGCACCGAGATACATACTCCGCAATATCACGCTTCATACCCGGCCACCAAAACGAGGTCTTCAAATCATGGTACATCTTTGTGGATCCAGGATGAACTGCATACTTACCCTTGTGAGCCTCCTGTAAAACTTCTTGTTTCAACTCTTCATTCGGCACAACCAGCCGTCCTTGAAATCTCCAAACATCATTCTCATCCTTTACAACATCTTGGTTGCCAACCAAATCACGGACTAACTCTTCATCTTTCTGAGCTTCCTTAATTCTACTGATCAGTTCATTCTCCACCTTTATATTTCCCAATCTTATGCTATTCCCTCTCTCGTCTACCGATAAGTTCAAGTCTCGAAAGGCCTCAAACAACTTCAATTCTTCCATCATCAGGGTTGCAGTGTGCAGTGTCTTCCTACTCAGGGCGTCAGCTACCACGTTTGCCTTTCCTGGGTGGTATTTAAGTTCAAAATCATAGTCCTTCAGAAATTCCATCCACCGTCGTTGCCGCATATTCAGCTCCTTCTGATCGAACAAGTACTTCAAACTCTTATGATCGCTGAACACGTCAAACTGCGAACCATACAAGTGGTGCCTCCAGATTTTAAGTGCGAACACTATAGCTGCTAACTCCAAATCGTGCGTAGGATAATTTTCTTCGTGAGGCTTAAGTTGTCGAGATGCATAAGCTACCGCCATACGATCCTGCATCAACACGCATCCAAGTCCTTTCAGCGACGCATCGCAGTATACTTCGAACTTCCGAGTAGGATCCGGAATCGTGAGTACGGGAGCACTCGTCAATCTGTTCTTCAGTTCCAAGAAACATTCTTCACAAGCTTCAGTCCACTCAAAAGGCTTATCCTTCCGAGTGAGACGAGTAAGAGGTTGCACTATCTGAGAGAAATTCTGGATGAACCTTCGATAGTATCCAGCAAGACCTAAGAAACTTCTTACTTCGGTGACAGTCTTGGGTCGTTCCCAATTCATGACAGCTTCAACTTTGCTGGGGTCCACCGCGATACCTTCTGATGAAATGACATGGCCCAGAAACTGGACCTCTTTAAGCCAAAACTCGCACTTCGACCATTTCGCGTACAACTGCTTCTCTTTCAAGATTTGCAAGACAATCCTCAGATGTTCCGCGTGCAGCTCTTCATTAGCTGAGTAAATCAGGATATCGTCGATAAACACAATAACAAACTGATCAAGAAAGGGGCGGAAAATGCGGTTCATGTAGTCCATGAATACCGCTGGAGCATTCGTAAGTCCGAATGGGATCACCTGATATTCGAAGTGCCCATAACGAGTCCTAAAAGCGGTTTTCGGAATATCCTCCGGTTTGACCCGGATCTGATGGTATCCCGATCGTAAATCTATCTTGGAAAAGACTCTGGCTCCTCTCAGCTGGTCCATCAAATCGTCGATCCTCGGTAGCGGATACTTATTCTTCACCGTTACTTTGTTCAGCTGGCGGTAATCTACACACAGACGTAAACTTCCATCCTTCTTCTTAATCAAGATGGCTGGAGCACCCCATGGAGAAGTACTCGGTCTGATAAATTCCTTTGCCAAAAGCTCTTCTATCTGCTTCTTTAACTCGCGCAGTTCCAACGGCGCCATACGATACGGGGCAATGGAGATTGGTCTAACTCCAGGAACAAGTTCGATAGAAAATTCTATTTCCCTATGAGGAGGCAATCGAGGTATTTCATCCGGGAATACCTCCTCGAATTCTCTAACTACCGGTACATTCTGAATTTGATTATCAACCGAGGTCTCAGCCTCGATCGACAAAAGATACCCTGCTGCTCCCTTGCGAAGCTCTTTTCTAACTTGCAATAAGGAAATGAGAGAGAAAGGTTGAAAATTACCATCTTTCGCAGGAACAACGACTTTCCCCGCTCGACAGTCCAATGTTATCCCGTTTTCCGTCAGCCAGTCCATACCGATAATCACATCGAAGTTGAATACTGGCAGGACCACCAAGTTAACTGTATACGTGTTCCCTTCATACTGCAAGGTAACACCTCTGTAGATCTCTGAGGCTGTGCACGATCCTCCAGTAGGTGTGCTGATGTGTAACTCATAAGGTAACGGGGTTGGGGTGATGCCTATTCTCAAAGCAGTATGCTTTGCCATAAAAGAGCCAGACGCTCCAGAATCAAAGATAACAGAAATTGGGTGACCATTTAAAGTGACATTACCTTTGATCAGGTTGGGAAACTTCTGTGCTTCATTTGCATCCAATGTGAACACCCGTGCTTGCGTAGGCTGTTGATCAGCGTTCTGGGGGCATTTGTAAGCAAAATGTCCTTGCTGGCCACATTTGAAACATGCATTGTTGTTCTTGCGACAGACTCCAAAGTGATTCTTTCCACATGTAGCACAAACAGTCGCGCCCTGTCGTCCAGTCGATGATTGGCCCACAGTAAAGTTTCTTTTAAAATTTCCAGGCCGCGCCTGCAACGGCGTACCTCTGCCTCGACCCCAACCAGGTGCCGTCCTGAAGAATCTGCCTGCTCGGTTTCCTCCGTGGAATTGGGCTGGTTGCTTGTTCAAATTCTTGGCCTCATTAATGATTCCTTCTGCCTGACGACTCTGGTTGATGAGTTCCGGAAGTGTACGATTAGCCGTCGTCAAGATGAGCTTGCGGATTTCCGGATGTAATCCGCTTTCGAACTTCTCCACCTGCCATTCTTCATCGTAAATGTTCCGATCAAAGTTGGCGTACTCGATCAGCTGCCCAAATTTTGCAATGTACTCATTAACCGTCATGTTACCCTGCCTGAGCGACAGCAGTTCAATGTGATTCATTCTTCTCATTGCCTTAGGAAAATACTTGTCCAAAAATACTTGTCTGAACATGGCCCATGTCAGTTCAACGTCCTGAGCTCTCAGCAGAGGCCTCGCACCAGTCCACCATGTTAAAGCTTCTCCCATCAGCTGGTACGACGCGTAATCAGTCTTCTGCGCTTCCGGGCATGCCATGCGTTCAAAGATATGCTCGATCATCTGCAGCCACTTTGCTGCAGCCTCAGGGTTGTCTTCACCCTCAAAGGTAGGTGGTTGGAAGTTGCGGAAGTCTTTCAACCTCCGACGGGCAATTTCTTCTGCATTTTCATGCAGTGGGGGTTGGTTCTGATTCTGTTGCCTATGGTCGCGCCATTCTTGGCTCATATTCTGGATAAACGTTGCCAGTCCCCCAATGGTAGTGATAAGATCCTCTTCCGCATCGCCAGACCTTCCCCGAGTTGAACCGCGACCACCTGCCATGATTCTGCACTCACAATATCAGGAAGTGAGTTGATCAGGCTCACCGCAAGTTATTCATGGCAGCAGTCCCAAGTAGGTACTCGGGTTCAATTCGGACAAGTTAACTATGCATCCGTGTCTTATCTCAGAACGGTCCTAACAATCTAACTACACTAGCTAATACATACTTAAACTATAGCACATTTAGACAGTCAATCAGCAGATAAACACAAACAGCAATCAATTCAATCAAACACAAGCAATTCCATGGACCAAACTGCTCTGATACCAATTAGTGTAACGCCCTCCCTTGTATGCATCCAAGAGAGTCGTTTGCTAAGCGGAATTAGAGTCGTTAACGTCACATGAGCTAACAAAGAATCTCATAGCAGTATACAAATCCGTAAGGCATTTCAATAGTTCTTATAACTTCTGTTTGGGCGATAAAAAAAATATTTCAAGTGATTTAGAAAGAGCACGTTTGGGGCTTCGCGTGCATATAAAATAATAGTAAATCCGAGTTCGTTTGCTCATAAAAACACAACCCGTAAGGTGCACTGTAAAAATTTCAGCACTTAAATTCTTTTCACAAAGGTTTTCCAAAATAGCCGCTGTTCATAAAAGTTCAAGCTAACATAGAGATGATAAAGACTACAGTCATCCAAGAGTACCAAAACATTAATCATTACAGTCATCCAATTAACAAACAGCAACAGTGATAATCCACGCATCAGCAATCAACAGCAAAACATCACTCCTTCAATTGCTTTTACGTCCTCCTGCCATTTTGGAAAAATAGCAGCCCCGAAGGGGTGAGAATAATCCCAGTAGTGTGGCAACAAAACCAGTAATATAACAGTATTAACTAGGCACAAAATCATAAACAGTCACTTCAACATATCCTTGTTCCTTTTCCTTTTCCTTTTCATCATATTCATATATTGCGTATATAACGCCTTTCCTTTGCGCTTTTAGCACCGTCGTGCGCGCACTTCACAGTGGAATCAAATATACCCTTGGCACCTGAGCTCCGTGTGGATTCCAACTGTGGGCCTATGCGGACTGATGCCAAGTGTCCCATACCCCGGTACCTTGGGGATGCCTATATGATGCTTGCTCAAAACACATGTTCCTGTACATAACTATTCTAAAAAGCAAGACCTATATGCTCTTGGTACATGCATGCCATGCTATGCTTTCCCACACAAAACGTACAAAAATGCGGTATGATGCAAGGTGCATGCTTATATACCTTTCATATGCGTTATGCTGCCACATAACGTCTTTACCTCATAATCATATAGCCATCACGGCACATTTTTGGCAATTTCCTTTCATCATAATGGAACATAATATTTTTACGGCATATGGAGCATCATGTCACAATTTTATACCTGTAGTCAATAGTCACATTAGGCAATATCGCCTGACACTTACCTTTGCGTGCCTTAAATATTACCAAACAGCAGCGAAGTATCTCACTTCTTAAGCGCACCTAAATCAATTACAACTAATCATTTACAGTGGCTATTTACAGCAGAAACAGAGAGCATACAGCAGTGTCTTACAGCAGCAAAACAGTTACAGCAGTGTTTTACAGTGGAAACAGTGAGCATACAGCAGTGTTTACAGCAGCAAAACAGTGACGTTTGTGCTTAAAACAGTGAGCAGAAACAGTGAGTTGTTCTTTTAAAACAGTGAACAGAAAACAGTGGTATTTTCCTTGAAAACAGTGGACAGAAACAGTGACGTTTTATAGCAGGAAAACAGTAAACATACAGCAGAAACAGTGAACGTTTTAAAACAGAAACAGTGACATTTTACAGCAGAAAAACAGTAGCACCTTACAGCAGAAACAGTGACCATTTTAAAACAGAAACAGTGGCACTTTGGACTTCAAAATAGTGGCATAAATCTTGGTTTTTGGACATTGAAACAGTGGCATATTATGGACTAAAACAGTGACATTTTATGCATAAAACAGTGGCATATTATGGACTAAAACAGTGGCATTTTATGCATAAAAACAGTGGCATATGATGACTAAAACAGTGGCATTTTATGCATAAAAACAGTGGCATATGATGACTAAAACAGTGGCATTTTATGCATAAAAACCTAAAACAGTGGCATTTTATGCATAAAAACAGTGGCATATGATGACTAAAACAGTGGCATTTTATGCATAAAAACAGTGGCATATGATGACTAAAACAGTGAGTGTTTTTATGCATAAACAGTGGCTTAGGGAGCACTAAAACAGTGACATATATGTGCAGAAACAGTGGCATATAATGTGCAGAAACAGTGGCATATATGTGCAGAAACAGTGGCATATAATGTGCAGAAACAGTGGCATATAATGTGCAGAAACAGTGGCATATATGTGCAGAAACAGTGGCATATATGTGCAGAAACAGTGGCATCAAAATGACTATTTTGAGGAACCGAAACAGTGAGTATTTCATCTTCAAAACAGTGGCACATTCCAAGGGAAACAGTGGCATTTTGCATACAGAACAGTGGCATATATATTCCTCAAAACAGTGGCATATCCATACAAAACAGTGGCATATAATCTTAAGCATAACCATGAGACTTTCACTCTACAACTCATGCATACAAGTCATCATAAAATGGCTCCATACTTATACTTTAACCATGCTCAACCAAGAATCCAAAGCAAAACATATTCAAGGAGACAAATGATTACACACCATGAAAGAGGTCTAAGTTCAAGGCTTACCTCTTGTAGCACACACTTCACCACACCCTTACTAGCTCTTCTTCACAACAAGTCCTCTCTTCCTAGGATGTTCTATGCGCAAACAAGGTGAGGATGGACAAACTTGGGCAGCTTCTAGGTTGAGGGCAAGGCTGGACAGTGAGGGAATGTGAGTTGTCTTTAGCAAAGTCTTCTTGCTCCAATGAAGCTTGTAGGTTCGGCTAGGAGAGTGAGGGAGTGAGGGAGGAACTTGGCTGCATTTGTGCAAGGTGAGGGAGCTCTAGTGTGCGCATACTTAAGGAGAAGTGAGGAGAATGTTGCAATGATTAAGCATCATGAAAATTCTGGTTACTTGAGGAGGTGGGGCTGCACACAAGGTTGCTTCTAAAGTACACTATGCACATGCAAGGAGTGAGGAGAGATATGTTCAGATTTGGAGGCTGTCCAAAGTCAGAAAAATTTCTGCACAAACAGCCATGACTTGCGCATAGGGTGGAGTGGAAGAGGTGCATCATGAGCACATGTAAGAGGTTCACTAAGTCAACAAGCAATACAACTAGGTGGCAGCCCAAAAATCTGCATTGATGCAGTCCTTGTGCGCAATAATGAGGGAGGTGCAGCCCAAAAATCTTCTTTGGTTGCATGTGGAAGAAAGGGGAAGATTTGGCTCATGATGGACTGCCTAAAGCTTGCAAAAATCTGCACCTTGCAGCCTCATGATGGGAGGTGTAAGGTGGATCACTTGGTCAACACTCAAGTCAGATTTGTGCCATAAAAAAAAATCTGCACCAAGACCCCTCCATGTGCGCCTAAATGGAGAAGTATGCAGCCTAAATTCATGCTAAAGTGCACATGTGTCTTCCATGCAATGAAATTGAAATCAAGTTATGCATAAGCAAAGTGAGGTGGCGGTTTAGCAAGGGAAAATGGCAGATTTCTAAGTCCTAATCACTCACTTTGTGCGCATGGAAAGGGTGGCAAAAAGGTTGCCATGTGAAGGTTCCTTGGTACACAAGACACCCTAGTTGGACAAGGCTTAGGGAAGATAAGGGTGGACACAACCTTGGGCTGAACTAGCTTGATCCAAAAGCCATCCTTGGGCCATTGGCCACACACTCAAAGAATCCAATCACACAAAGTCCAATAAACACTAAGGCCTTCTAACACACACTCACATTACTCATATGATTAAATTCACATGACAACTAATGTATACTCCTATGATTTAATTTAATGCTTACCTTAGTCTTATCCAAGGATAAAGGTCAACCAATTCGCAAACCATCACACACCAACCATAAATCCGAATTCTACACAGGCACCTATAACATATAGTACTTATGTATATTACTAATTATGCGGGATGTTACATCAATCTTCCTAGAACATAGCTAATTTACTCAAACTTCACAGACCCCAAAACACTATTCATCCAAAACCTAATTCATGGATTCTTCATGAAAATAGTGTTCAAAGGACGAAATCTTACCTCCAAGTGTTGCACAATCAAGGGATGAGGGTTCCTCAAGCTTCCATGGAGGTAGAAGCTCCCAAATCTCAAAAATTCTCTAATGGGTCGAATCTTTGGGAGGGAAAATATCAACCACACAGCTCCCCACCAAGAACCAAGCTAGGATTGTGAAAGAGGGGAAGATTTGGAGTGGTTTAGGCTTTGGAATCACTCAAAACCATCAAGGTTTGATCATTCTAGGGTTTTCCCCTTTCTTTTCTCTTCCTTTCCTCTCTTCTCCTTTCTCTCTTCTTCTCTTCTTTCTTATTTCTTCTGTTGCGCGGGTTGGGGAAGGGAAATAAGGGTTCATTTAGTTGCTAGCCACTTAACATAGGTTAAGTGGGTATTGGTTCATCTATCTATTCAACTCCATTAATTACCAAACTTTACCCAAAAGTCTGGATGTTTTTCTAGGAATATTTCTACTTCCATTTTTATATTTTGGGTACTTTTGTCTACACCCATTTATACCCCTTAATTTCCACTGAGTACATTTTTTGCCTCAAAAGTGACCCCAATTAATTTTATTAGGGAATTTACTTATTTTTACTCACTAATACACGCTTAATTATCTAATCATATTTATTTTGCTAATTAATTATGTTGGGCTATTATATTTGACCCACAAACGAAGAGGGAATAAATTTCCCAGAACTGCCACATGTGCAGTAAAAAATGGGCAGTCTGTGTTCACTGATTTTTACAGGTCGACGTTCCACTCAAAGTTCTACCAAATTTTACCACAAGCTAGAGGACATCTCGAGCTTTAAAATGGCGTATGGCACGTCCCTAACGGATCTCTATGGAGGAAGATATGATCTATCAAAGTTCACCTAAAAACTGTCAATTTCTGGAAATTTTGCCAGAGTTTCCTTTATTTTTCCAACGTTTCCCAAATTTATACCAGTGATCTATGACATCAAATGGTACCTAATAATCAGTGGGTGGCACACACAAGGACCAACAATACCTTGGGGCACTTACAACCTATCACAATTTATTTTACATATATAATACATATCACACTGCTTCCTTGATTAATACTTATTACGTTTCAATCATCAAAGTCCAATTGCATGCATCTTCTAGACATACACATAATCATATTCCTAAAATAGGCCTATTGCCCTTCCATCATATTACGTGCATACATATTACATCAAGTATTCAGATATAGTTTACAGTCTCCATATGCATATTACATTTTACAATTCAAAGTCTTCAAATACAACATACTATAAAAACCTCAAAATGATATATGTACTAGACTTAGGAAAAATGACATGAACCAATATAACAATGAATCTCATCCTACATACATATAGAATGTTCATGCCCTAAGTCTAGCCTAGACCCAATGGCCCCAAAAATGCAAACTACTATAAAAACTCCAGCTAATCATCCTGCGGGCTTCTTGCCCGCTGCTCCTGCACCACTGCTACCTCCTGAAATAAAGTCCCCAAGACTGGGTGAGATATACGAATATATCTCAGTAACCCAGAGGTTCTGGAGAAAACTCCGACCAATGGCTCACTTCAATGCATACAAATAATATAAAACAACATCTCTTAAAAACGGGATATAGCAAGGAATTTAGAGAAACTGGGGAATATCAGAATACAAACTGCGAAGAAGCGGGATGGTAGCTACCAATACCACACAACATCCTCGGCATATATAAGCCTACGGGTCTCATCTAAGGCGTGTTCCAAGAACCACAACCAAGGTACCCCTTCCATCCATATACACCCGAGAAATTCCTAGTGTGCTCCTATCCGGATCACACACCACGACCCTAGGTCAACTGGAACTCCCTCTCGGAGACCTATCCAGTGGAAGTCCGAAACTATCCGAAGGCTAACTGTCTACTGGCCAGAGACTCGGTACATAGGTACCCACTGTGAAAATGCATGCATGCTCATGTTATTCTACACTACTCATACACATTTCCTAGCATCACCCTCAACGGTATGGTGGAACACACAAGGGGAACAAGCCCCAGTACCAAGAGGTTACCTGAATAAGCCTCTTCACTTAGCTCCACAGCAGTATTTTTCTTGAGCTTATTATACAACAGAAATGCCTACACATAGGACATTTTCAATTAATTATTGTTCATATGAACACATGCAAGCTACTAATTCTACAAGCATGGTTCTAATTACTCACCTCAATTCCACTTAATCAAGGACCAAGGGCAGTCCACCGATCTCACGGTTCGGGATTCAAGTCTTACCAACTTGCTTATTAACAGTTAATAAAAACATTGCCTGTATGTAATTGCAATAAAACAGCTAACTAAAATACCTCATTAATTAAAAACATAAGCATAAGTCTCTAGTCACGGAACTACAACACGTAGACCGGACCAACTAATCAGTTTATACAACTCAGCTCAAAGTACTAACATAAAGTGACATGGACAAACCCCATGCTCACGCAAATAAGGCAACAAAGCCCAACATCAGTCTCAACATTAACAAAACAATAATAACGGTGCGGAAAACATAAACAGCATCCAGTCCAGTCATGCTATCAACAAAGCAGTCATAATAATAACCATCAATCATGCTCTGGCCTCTTGCCACCAGAGACATCAGCCCCCATACTACCTGAACCTGAAATAAGCATTCCCCAAACGTGGGGTGAGATCTCTAAACAAGAAATCTCAGTAAGACAAGGGGTCCTCAAGGATCTTCCACCCCAAGCTCACTTACATGTGCAATATAAGTTTAAAAGCAGTTCATCAACATCAGTTCTAAAATAATGCAATGCAGCAGATAATCATGTCATGTGTGTCAATACTATTCTACTGGCCAGAGAAATGCAGGAATACGTCTATCTCCTACATATAGTGCAAGACGCCACTTGCATCCACCCCGGATCACCGTATTGTATGACGCCACATACTCAGGCTTACCGTCCAGATGGAACAACACATGCATATTAAAAGCCATTACATGTAAAGTTCAATCAACATTTCATATTTTCAAAAGCATGTAACACAGCATGCATATACCATATCCCCATGGAACATGGTGGAACCACAACATGGCTAAACCGAGGACACGAAAGCTTACCTTACAAGCTAACACCCAAGCCAAGAGTCCACAAGCTCACAGCCCAAACACAGCAGAATCACAATCTGTTATGGACCAATATTATATCAATAATTATGCATCTCAAGCATACAACTAAAAGACAACGCCTTTCCTTTACGTTTTACGTCTTAAGGCTCCATACAAAGCCATAAGCCCTTAATCACTTGATTCTGACTTAGTTCATTAATTACAGAAGCCTAACTTCCTTAATCTAGGGTCCACAAACCCCCCAATTGCTTACTGTATGCACAGTAAAGCTACTGCTCTTCGAAATCCCAGAATATCCGGATATCTCATTGGAAATATCAGGATATCTCGTATCAGGATATCGTACTCGAAATATCAGGATATCCCATATCAGGATATCGCACTCGAAATATCAGGATATCCCATATCAGGATATCTCACTCGAAATATCAGGATATCCAATATCCGGATATATCCCTCAGAATATCAGGATATCACATATCCTGATATCTCACTCGAGATATCAGGATATCCCATATCCGGATATCTCACTCGAGATATCAGGATATCCCATATCCGGATATCTCACTCGAGATATCAGGATATCCAATATCCGGATATCTCACTCGAAATATCCGGATATTTCGCGACAGAATGCAGTTTCTGCATTTCGCGAAGATATCCTTCCAAGGTTCCATTTTTAACACTTCAACACGTTAAAGCATGCATTTTTAGACCCACTTTGGTTAACATTACAGTTGGTTACTTACATAACCCATTTACATGCAAAGATAACACCTTTAACCCATAAAAACACATGATCAAGGTTGGTATAACTCACCAAAGGCTTGAAACAGAAAATGGAGGTGCTCTTGGAGCTAACAACCAGCTCCCTAGGCTCTGACTTCACACCAAACGAAAATACCTTCACAAAGGTTGGTTCTTTCACCAAAAGATGACTCCTTGGCACCACAAATGCCAAGTCAAAGGTTCAAACTCCTTCCAAACCCAAGGTCAGAAACTCACTCCCTCACACACCCTTCACAACTCAGAAATGCAACTCTCTAGTGTTTCCCAAAGCTTTAATGCACACACCCAAGGTGTTAATTGTGAAGAAAAGAGAAGAAAGGCTACAAGGGAAGCCACACAAGGGTGGAGAAGGCCAAAGGCAGCAGCCACCAGCTGCACTCACGTAAGAAAATTTGATGCCTAGGGTTTTGTGCCCATAATAGGCATATTTATAGCCAAAACATTAAAACACACAGTATTAGCTTTAATTGCTACACTTAGCATTTTAATCCCAAACTTTGGAATCTTAACCTACTCGATTTTACAAGAATTATCATATTTTTATATTATTTTTCTGAGCACCTTTTCGGTACGCGCTTTTCCATAGCCAGTATCAGTTCTGGCATCAGATTTCATTATTTTGACTTGAAACTCGTTTTACAAGTCCTACATATTATTCTAGTAATTATCATGCACTTATAATAATTTTCCGGGATACTTTTTCGGTACGCATTTATACCGACTAGCAGAACCGGTATCTGCACTTTTCTTCCGAAAAGCGACTTTCAGCATTCTTACCCACTAATTATAATTATTAAAGCCTCATAATAATTATTAGGGTCAATTATGGAATTATTTCCTAATTATCACAATTAATTCATTAATTATCTTAATTAGCGGTG
>JAVKPL010015879.1:0-13199 GCA_032173675.1 Gastrolobium villosum
TTATTATTGCTGATTTTTTTTTTTATAATTCTGTGAATGCTGGAAGTTATTAACAAATAATTTTTATCTCGAATTGCTTACTGAATCATACTCAGTAACAATGCCACCACGAACCATGAACGGAGGACTAAAAACTAAGGCTCTTCGTGTTAAAAAGACTAGAAAATCAGCAGCCGATCCATCCTCCTCTCAAGAACCTCCTGTTCCAGCAAGAGTATTACAACGCCTCAAGGAGCTGGAATCAGGCAAACTGCGCATTCATTATGAGCGAGGATTCGACTTAACTGAAGAGGGGGGATACATGGAGCTGTTCGTCTGGCAGCATGTTACACCATGGAAATGGGAAACTTTTGCAAGTCACCCCTCTGTTCAACTGCCTGTCCGGTTGGTTCACGAATTCGTGGCTAACTTCCCAGAGGAGAATGAGCCTCTACAAGTCCTCGTTCGAGGGACGCTGGTGGATATATCCCCAGCCAAGATTCAAGAGATTTATAACCTCAAAGATGGGGATTATAACTGGTACTTGAAGTTTCTAACAGACAGAACTCAGCCGAACGTTCATTCAATAATGGCAAAGATCCTCACGGGAAATCCCAATACAAAATGGGATTCTGAGAAAATGTTAACGACTGAGCTCACCAAGGAAGCTCAAGTCTGGGCCAAATTTGTGAGACACCGCATCTTCCCTAAGTTGCACATGAACCACTTAACAACACGAGTTGGTGTGTTGGTTTACTGCATAATGCAAGGCTTGCCATTCTACCCCGAGAGGCTGATCCACCAGGAGCTGTGTGAGAATTCTAAGAAAACCACAGGACCATTTTATTTCCCATGTCTGGTAAAGCTGTTATGTGATGCAGCTGGAGTCCCACCCTCTTCTGAAGACAGGGAAATGGTCCCAATCCCGAATTCACCAATAAATGAAGTCTGCCTGAAGAGGATAGCTGAGTCCAGCTTACGTAGAAAAAGAAAAACATCTTCTACTCAGCCTCCTAAACGAGCAGAAAAGGGCCAGGTTTCAGAGATGAAGGATCAAATCATGGAATTGCAGCAATGTGTAAAGGGGTTGATTACATATATCAAAACCTTTAGACATTGCTGTATGAAATCGTATCAAGAGACCTTCCCCCAAGATGAGTTTCCTGAAATTCCAGCCCATCTTTTACAACAAATTGGTGATGAGGGGACGTCAAGAGCTGCTGAGCAGGGGTCAGATGATGATGTGGTCGATGTAGATGATACTTTTTCTGAGAGCTGATATCAATTGATTGGTACCCAGGTTCTTTATTCATTTATTTTATTCATTTATTTTATTCATTTATTTGTTCATTTATTTATTTATTTATTTATTTATTTACTCATTAATTAACGTTTCAATTTATTATTTTGTATTGCTGTGAGGACCCAGCTTGGTTTTAAGTTTGGGGTGATTTTTGTAATCATATGCTTTCACCTTATAATCTTTCTGTATCTGCTGATTGGTACTTATTTTTGTTTTTGTAATTTACTTTGTTTTGTATGCTGAGTTTATAGTAACTTGGAAATAATTTATAGCTTGATGTGCTTAACATGATCATTGCTTGAGTATAACCAGATTTAATTTAATTTAATCCCTAGTCAATTAAGGATTTAACTTAGTTGATCAGTGTTTACATAAGCTTAAAATCAATTGGCATGCCATTCATTTTTGTTGTAATCCCTGATTTGCTGATTCACTGATAAACCACTGATTAACAACCTATGTGAGGTATTTTGAACCTAAACACTCTATTCCTATGAGAGTGATCATTGGTTATTTTGTATTGATGTTTTGAATGCTGCACTCTGTTTGGATGACTGATATGCTATTTCTGTGTGATTGGGGCATTGTTTCTGAATATATAGCCTAGAGCCAAAGGCCTTACCCTTCAATTATATCCCTTGGTCCCTTTATTTGAGCCTGAGCCTTTCTTTTCTGTTTCACCCTGATATTATAAGCCAAATTCCTTGTCTACCCTATACAGCTATCTTTAGTGTTTAGCTAATGCTCGTTAGCTTAGAAATACAAAAAGCTAAATAAGGCAAAGGGAAATTGGTTGTAGAAGAAAAAGAAGGAAAATTCAGGAGGTAAAAAAAAATGTTAGAAGAAAAAGAAGAACAAGTGATCTTATGAAAAGAGTCTTTGTAAAATAAAAAGATCTCTGAGCTTACTTTTTAAAAGAAGAAGGAAAAAGGCAAAAGTAAAAAAATTGTAAAAAAAAGAAATGAAAAATAAAAGAGGTAATCAATACAAGAGGGAGAAGAAAGTAAGAAAGTCAGTAATTTCCCTTTGTCTTGTTTATGCAAAAAGGATCAGAAAAGCTAATGAGGATTAGTTAGACACTAAAGGGTTAGCTTAATTAGCCAAGTGACTAGAAAAACAACAATCCTAGCCCTGCCTCTTTATAAGCTTTAAAGACCCTATGATAGAAGTAGCATGTTGGACTTCAAGTTTCTGAATGGTTGTGTAGATTGGAAACATTCATCCATGATGTCAATGAGTGATCCTTCCTTATAAAAAATGAAAAAGTGTGATTTATTGAAAATGTCTGGAAAGGAATTCAGTGGATTGTCAATTGAACCAGTTTAAATTAAGGTTTGCAACTGATTGAATGTGCATGAGTTTTTGATTGAATGCTTCTTTAATTACTGATTGATTGGAGTTAGATGATTAATTAGATGAAGGAATTGGTTAACATTAAGCCTGGTCAATGCTTTAAGGAGTGTGATGTTTTGCATAGATAGTTGATAAATTTATCTAAGTTATTTAGTTTAATTTAATAGTGCTAAGTGATTCTGAATTTGATTTAACTGTTTATTTTCTGATAAAAGTTTGTTTGATTGCTTGAGGGCAAGCAATGGATTAAGTTTGGGGTATTTTGTTAGCACATATTTATATATATTTATATTATATTATTTTATGTTATTTAAATGTCTTTGGGTTGTTAATTAGTATTTTGCAGGTAAATTAAGCCCAATTGAGTTAAGTAAGGATCTATGTAAAAATTGAAGGTAAGGAGTAAAAATGGTAATATTTGTCTTGTTACTCACTTATTTTATTTATTTTTATCTTCAGATCACATGTAAAAGAAGGGAGCAGTCTGGACCGTTGGATTGGAGGAAATGAAGGGCTGTGATGAAAGAAGGCTAAGCTGATGATTTTGAAAAAGAAAAAAAGGATATATTAGAAAAAGATGCAGATTTTTAGATATAGATATTAGAATTACTTTTCTTAGAGAAAGAGAGACAAGTTTCCTCTGAGTTTTCTTTCTTTTCTTTCGTCCGTTTACCTTTTGCTTTGAGAAAACATTTCTTTTCTTTTGTGTGGATCTGGTTCGCTCTGCATCGTTCGTCTATCATCCTTGACCTTGGAGGGCTTTGACAACGCATCTTCAAGGGGGAGGAGTCGCGGATCTGCTTGCGTAGCGGTAGATTTCTGGTAGTCTTTTACTGTAGATCGAGTTAGGGTTCTTAATGTTTGAAGAACCCGTTTTATTTTCTGAATACTTGGTATGTTTGCTTTTATTTTTCGGATATTATAGTGTTTCTGATATGGGTTTTTAGATCTTTTCCTTTCTGGGTAGGTGAAAATGATTGGATGAAGATTTCTTTAAGTTTTTAGTTAATGCTGCGTTTTCTTATTCGAACGATTCTTTAATTTTTCAACTCAAGAGATTCATGGGAATGAACCTTGAGTACTTCAACAGAAGCAATTTGGGAAATGCGTTTCTCTTAAGAATCGATTGAACCCCTTTGGATTAGGGATAATCAAGGGTGTTTTCTGATAATTTTCTGTAAAGATTCAAGATCCTTTGGAAAAAGATGATCTTGAATGTTAATGTTGATTCTGGGAAGTTTCAACCTAACTAGTGGTAGTGCTTCGGAATTTGGGAAAAACTTGCTGTGGCTTTGAACGAAATCGCAGGAATGCAATATTTTTGTGTCATCCATGATTTTAACATACTCAGAAGCCTTTTACATTGTTAAAATCTTCTTACTGTTAGATCATATTTTGATGTTTTAATTAGAATATAATAAAGATCTCTTTTTACCATAAACCAAATAAACCCAATTAAAGGATTATTAATTCAGATTAATAGAAGGAAAAATAATTCAACCTGTTCCCTGAAAACGATAACTCTTTTCTTTTTGAAAATATACCTCTCAATAAGTGCTATATATTTAAAAATTTACATGTTACATTGTTCTCACAAAAATGACACCATTCAATTAAAAAATTAAATACCTTGAAATCCGTGCAATAGAGTTTTTTTAATGTTTACAACAAACAAACCGTAAACTTGTAATTTTGTCAACAATATCCGTAAAAGACGAAATTGATAAAAACAGTATATTTCTTACTACCAAAATTTTCTACTATCAACTTACTACCTATCTAATCACCATTGGATCAACATTTTCTCTTTTTTCAAAAAAATTTTAACACTCTCTTCAATGGTGATTAGTTCAATGGTGATTAGATAGGTAGTAAGTTAGTAGTAGAAAATTTTGGTAGTAAGAATATCCTCCCTCATTAAAGAAATGGTAAAATGTATGTCATTTTAAAGGAGGTAAAATTATGTCATTTTAAGAGAAAAAGAGATAGATAAAGGAGGTGAGAGAGTTGATAAAAAAAATAAAGGTGTGGGTCCAATTTCTTTATGAGAGTGAAAGAATATAAGTTGTGTCATTTAAAAGATAAACATTTTTTCCCAAAAAAAAAACAAATGAAAAAGATAATTTTTCAAGGACTTATACCATGCAAACAGTATACTTATTTTTGAGGAGGGATATTCTCACTTTGCTGTCAATTTACTACCTATCTAATCATCATTAGATTAACATTTTATCTCTCTTCACAAACTTTTTAACATTCTCTCTTTGATCCAATAATGATGTGATAGGCAGTAAGTTAGTAGAGAAAAATTTTGATAATTAGAATATCTTCCTCCTTATTTTTATCCAAACTAACAATGAATCATTTAAGGATTTTATAATTCTCATTCAACATGAAAATTACAATTTTCCTACACATTCTTCTATTTCCGTGCTTACATGTGTCCTACATATAATTTTTTCTAACACATGGGTCCCACATGTTTTTATTTCTACAACATGATATTTCAATTTTTATTCAACGTGAGAATTATAAAACACATCATTTAATATTAAAAAATATTCATGAAACAAAAAACACGCAAATCAAGTAGACATCAATTCCTATCAGCCGCCAGAAAGCCCATTTAAACCCTTTAGTGTGACTGTTGGGACATCAGATCGAGGGTGAAAATGGAATTTTTGAAACCGCCTTCCTTGTCGGGGCACCGTGATTGGCCAATTGCGGCAGCTATGGTGAACCATAGTGTGACCACACGAAAACCCATTCCAGAATAAAAGGAAATTGAACCAAGAAATCAATTGCAAACCCCATTCCATTTACAAATTGAGGCATCAAAATTAAAATTCCCAACAAAAAATGATAGGTGAAGCACATAATAATCACCAAAGTTAAAAAAAAAAAAAAAAAAGTTCAGTTCACCCAACAGAAAAAGAAAAATCACCGTGTTTCGCACAACAAAATAGCAACCCAAAGAAAATTCTCAGAACCGTCAAACGGTAGAAGAACAAATTACTTGTATTCAGTATTCACAAAGCAACACTTTCAATTATTGAAACATTAACTTGAATAGTAAAATGAATTTCAATAATGGATGTAGACTAAAAAAAAAATCCTAATAAAAATGCAATATGGAAGTGCACGAGAAGCGATGATCCAGATTCCAGACATATAAGATTGTGCATGGAAAACGAATACCAAAAATACCATTTTAATTAAGGTAAAACAAAATACTGAGCTTCTCAATTCAACTGAACAGATAAATTTATACTGGATTCTATAATCATATACATGTGGATCTCTTACCAAATGAAAGAAATATTTGAATGATGTATATAATTATAAAACACCTAAATAATATGAAATCAAAGTTGAGATTGTGTGTAACTAGAGAAGAGTCTGTGTCCACCGGATCCACCCATCATGGAAAACCAGAGTCACACTAAAAGCCCAGTGCTGCCCAACTAGGTCCAGTAACAACAGATGCCATAAACTCAATTCAATGTGATCACAATGGGTTAGTTACAATAATAATATTGCAATATCCATTAATCCGATTAATTTTAAAATACAAAACTAATTAATAAATATTGTCCACATATAAATAAAAAATTCTAACATTTTTTTGTTGTGTTTATCCTCTTATACCAAAGCCCAATTGGGCTCAGTATATAAGAAGAGTCCAAGAAGCTTAGGGCTAGGGTTTTTTGGTACTTATATACATATTCTCACTTTATTCACCAGTCTTCTAGCCATTGTTGCTAATGTAAGATTGTAACAGCTCGTTGTACACTGGTGTGTTAATATTGATTATGATATTAAGTGCAGTTACAATCACAACATTTTATTTAAAAATACAGAAAAACTTTTTGTTTTCATTACGTATACGTTTTTAAACAACCGTAAAACACAATAATACAAATTGTGATCGCAACTGAAATCTAAACGCGGAAATGACATTATAATTGCCTGATTATTATACAACATTTATTTTTAGTTGCTAAGAGGTTCCCATAAACCAACTTGGCATAAAACTCATTTTTATAACTTTCCTAAAACTGAGCACACTTTGGTTTTCTTAAAACTGGGTGTGATTTATTGATCAATTATAATAGCCCAATATAATTAATTAGCAAAATACATGTGATTAGATAATTAAGCATGTAATAGGGAGTAAAAATAAGTAAATTCCCTTATAAAATTAATTGGGGTCACTTTTGAGGTAAAAAGTGTACTCTGTGAAAATTAAGGGATATAAATGGGTGTAGACAAAAGTGCCCGAAATATAAAAATGGAAGTAGAAATATTCCTAGAAAAATATTCCAGACTGTTGGGTAAAGTTTGGTAATTAATGGAATTGAATAGATAGATGAACTAATACCCACTTAACCTGTGTTAAGTGGGAAGCCACTTAAGAACCCTTTTCCCTTCCCCAACCCGCGCAGAGAGAAGAAAAAGAAGGGAAAGAAGAGAGAAAGAAGAAGAAGAAAAGGAGAAGAGGAAGGGGAAAGGAGAAACCCTAGGGGGTGCAATCCTTAGCCATTTTGAGAGATTCCAAAGCCTAACCCACTCCAAATCTTCTCATCTTTCATAATCCAAGCTTAGTTTTGAGTGGGAAGTATTGTGGAGTGAGATCTCTCCTTCCTAAAATTCGACCCATTGATGATTTGAGGAGTTTTATGGCATCTCCAACCATGGGAGCATAGGAGACCTCTATTGCTTGATTATGTGACCTATTGTGGTAAGTTTCCACTTCTCCAACCTTGTGTTCATGGAGTTTTCTAGAGGTTGAAGATGATGAATAGTGTTTTTGGGGTTTTATGAGTTTGAGTTTGATTTAAACTTAATCCCTTTGTAAAAGTTGTTGTAGATGATGAATGAACGGTAGAAATGAGTTTAGATAGTCATTTAGTCATTGTTCATTATGTGGGGAAAATTCATGCTTGGGCTTATGGATGTTCTAGCATTTTGGGCAATTGATGAGTTGAATGATTGATTGTATCCCTTGTATTGATAGGGTTGAGGCAAGAGAACCAAGAGGAGTGAACAACCCTTGTGGTTGTGCTCAATTGAGGAAAGGAAAGCTTTGAGGAAAGTTGAAGAGCAAGGTAAACCTTTGGACCTTGAGGTTGATCCCATTGAGTGTTCCACCATACTCCGTTTTGGAGAAATGGTTTTTGAGATGTGATATATAATTATGATAGTAATTGTATGCTCATGCATTGATTCATGCATTAATACATGTTATGATTGATTCATGATTATTGGTTGATGTTGATTGTTGAAGAGTTATTGAGTAATGGTTATAGAGGTAGAAAAGAATGAATGAGGAAATGTGTGAGGATTGTGATTGAGGTTATGACTGATAGTATTATGATGAGGATGATTGGTAGGAACTTCCCTTGGAAACAGCCCTATGTGGATCTCCATGAGGTAAGAGCCTAAGAGAAACAGCCCTATGTGGATCTCTCTTGGAGGTTCCTATGTTGAGGTTAAGGACTTCCCTTGGAAACAGCCCTATGTGGATCTCCATGTGGTAAGAGCCTAAGAGAAATAGCCCTTTGAGGATCTCTCTTGGAAGTCCATGTAATGATTATTGATAAGAATGTGTTGAACTGTTATGATTATGCGTACGTCAAAAGTGAACCTTAGGGTGGAGTGATCTCCAAGGACCCCTGGTTTACTGTGATATATTCGTATATCTCATCCCGTGTGGTGGGGCATCATTTCAGGTACTGATAGAGGTGAAGTTGACCGAGGCAAGAAGCATGAGTAGCTTGTACCTAATAGCTTGACATTTTGAGTTGCATGCCATTTAGAATTGCTATATGTATATTTTGATGTCACATGATGTAATTGAGACCTGATGATGTTGTAATTATGGGATATATGTATATATGATGAAATGATATGCATGCTTCTCTAGTGTATGAGTATCTAGAGAGACTAGAATTCATGTATTGAAAGGATTATATGATGTAAATTAGGTGAAAGAAAACCTTTGATTGAAAATTCAAGTAAGAGCCAAGATACCCTGTCTTGTTGTCCAATTTTCGTATCCTATACGATAGATTTGGACCCTTGTGTCTTGATGTTAGTTGTAGATGTGTTTCTTAGCTTTCCATAGAGACCAAGATTGTTTAATTTGGATAAGTATAACTCAAGTTATGGTTAAAACACCATAGGTAGGTCAAACTGTCCTGTTTTGGGTGCTTGCTTCAGACTGTCCACGCTCGGAGCGTAGGATCCACGCTTGAAGCGTAGACCCACTGTCTCATTAATCTCCTCTACGCTTGAAGCGTAAAGTTCTACGCTTGAAGCGCAGAGGATCTGACGATTCAACACCTGTCGCTTGGAAACCTCATAACTTGGGCTATGGTGCTCCGATTTGAGCGCGGTTTGAACCCACGCGTAAATAATGAAAAATCCTATAATATAATGGACAAATGGAGACCATATTAAATGAAATGAAAGTATGGTATTAAGTCTTAATTATTTTATTCCGCAATGTATTATGGTTATGGTCACGCAATTGAGAAATTTTTGTTCGGCTTGTTTTAAAAGAAAATTTAACCGGATTTTAATTGCACCAATGTGATTGTAACTGCGCTTAATATCATAAGTCGATGTTAACAAACCGGTTCTAGAACGGGGTGTTACATTTTATGGTATCAGAGCAATTTCTCAGGGAAACTTGTTGATTGATGTTATGCTTGCTTGGTGTTTAAAATTTTGTAGTTATTTTGGTACTCTTGGTGATTATTGCATTTGTGATCACTTAGTGTGAGCCTGATCAACTCATTCCTTTGTGTAACATGTGTAGTGTCATGACGAGGAACCGAAATAACGCTGAAGCATCGAATGCAAATGCTCAGCCAGATCCTGTTTTAGCTGCTTTAGTTAGGCCCCGAGGTGGTCGTGGGGAAATAGGTGGGCAGCCGGATCCTATGGTTGAAACCCTGGCAGCTATACAAAGGGAGTTGGAAGTTAGTCGCCATGCTAACGAGAACTTGCTTAAGACAAATGAGGACACGCGGAATGCTATGACCGCGATGATGAACGAGCTGAGGGCGATGAGGGGTGCTAGACCCGAGACCGGCAACCCTCTCCTCCTCCTCACACTGCCACGCCTACTCCACCTGCTCACAATGAAGAAGACGGAGCGGGAAATAATGAGGGTGAAGCGAGTCACCACTCAGGTAGTCATAGCCATCATACTGAGGTGCGTCAACCCCATGCAGAACAGGTTGATGAGCACGAAGTTGAGGAAAAAAGATTAATGGCTTTTAGGAAACACAAACCTCCTTCTTTTAAAGGAGAATATGACCCTATGGTGGCAGCAAAATGGCTCCAAGCTATGGAGAAGATTTTCAGGGTTATGAGGTGCCCTGATGTATTGAAATTGGTCTACTCCGTTTACATGTTGGAAGAGGAAGCGGAGGATTGGTGGACCAATACTGTGCAGCCTTTAGAAGCTGAAGGCCGAGAAATTACCTGGCGATTGTTTGAGACGCTGTTCTTAGACAATTATTTTCCTAGGGAGGCTAGGGAAAGGAAGCAGAATGAATACAACGATTTGAAGCAAGGGTCAATGTCTATTGATCAATATTTTGCCAAGTTCAACGAATTGGTGAAATATGCTAATTATGGGAGAGCTTTGCCCACTTCTGCTGAGATGACCTCTAAGTTTCAGTGGGGTCTGAATGAGAAGATGTCTCGGAAGATGTCAAATTGTGACATTCGAGAGTTTAGTAGATTTGTGAACCAGTGCCAAAAGGTGGAAGAAGTGTACAATGTTTCCAAGATCAAAAAGCCTTCTGAGGCACAAACATCTAGTGCTAGTGGAGCAACTGGCTCTACTTCAGAAAAGAGTAAGAAAATTGATGACAAGAATGGAAAGAAGAAACTACAAGCTAAGCAATCCGATGATAAGTTTAAAAGAAAAGGCAACCAAGGAGAGACGGTTGTGAGTGAATACACCTTGTCTAAATGTGACACTTGCGGGAAGACACATAGAGGCACATGTTGGTACGAAACAAAGTCGTGCTTCAAATGTGGCCAACTGGGTCACTTTGCTAATGTATGTCCAGCTAGGACCAATCGAATTTCAAATGTACATGCAATTGTTGGATCTCGAGCAGGAGGTCAAGATTATACCTTAGAGCCACATGATAGGGAGAAGACTCTCAGGCAAGTGGAAGGTATGGTTTGAAAATCTCTTTCTTATAAATTGTTCATCCAGTGTAGTGATGATACACATGTTGTTGCATGAAGTATAAATGCATCCATGTAAGAGAGGTATTATTGATGATGTATGCAAGGTCAGTAAAAGTGCACATGGTGTTAATTGACAGATTTGAGGTTAGTCTGATCAAGTGGAGCATGGGCTCTATAACCACAATAGTTAAAGTTAGCAAGAGAAAAGTAATCTGATAACATACATAGTTATGCTTGATTGTAGATTAATGTATTGAGGGTAATAAAAGATTATTGCATGATGATGTGAAATTGATTGTTCTTGTGAACTCATGTAATATGAATTTGCATCTAAGATGGATGCGAAGTACTAATGAAGAAATTCTCTAAACCGGAGAATAAGTTGATATAGGGCTTTCTTAACGGAATAATTCCGAAGAGTGGTGACTCTAGGAAGCACCCAGACAAAAAAAAAAAGAAAAAAAATTGTTTAATAAGGAAATGATTCCTTAAATGTAAGTCATGAATTGAGGGTAAAGATGGTATGGTTAGTGAAAGGGCTAATGTACCATTGAAGGATAAAATCATCAGTGAAAGGATTGGTGTGCAATGTCAGTGAAAGGACTGATATGTAAAATCAGTGGAAGGACTGATAAAATCATCAGTGAAAGGACTGGTGTGCAATGTCAGTGAAAGGACTGATATGTAAAATCAGTGGAAGGACTGATAAAATCATCAGTGAAAGGACTGATGTACGTGCCAATGAAAGGATTGGTGTGTGATATTAGTGAAAGGACTAATATCTAGGTAAAAGTTTAGATAAGGATTGTGCTATCAGTGAAAGGACTGATATGGTCATCGGTGAAAGGACTGATGGTCCATTATGAGTGTAGTTGGTATTATCAGTGGAAAGACCGATGCACTGATATTTCAGTGGAACATTATTATCAATGAGAAGACTGGTGTACTAAAGCCCGTGTAGACGGTAATAGTAGAAAAATGACTAATATTAGACTGAGAACTTAGAAAGGGTTTAAAGTCGTAGTGAAAGGACTAGTTCACGAAATGGAAACTTTTGTGAGATTGCCTACAAACACCTTTGTAAAGATAAAACATGAGAAAATTGAAAGGAAAAGAACTTGGAGTTGATAGACAGGCAAGATAAGAGGTAAGGGGTGATAATGAAACATTGAGGGAATAGCATGTAAAAGATCGTATGTCTGACGAAAGGGTTAGCACACAACATAGAGATTGGTGATGATCTTATGATTATCTTAAAGATGAGGATTTTGAAAGTAACATTATTAAAATTTAATAAAGGTTGATGAGGTAGGACCATGATAGTTTATGGTTTCATACCAAACAGAAGGATATAGACCCTGGTAAGGATAAAATAAAGGGGCTTGAGGACATCAAGCACTACTTACGAGCTCAAAGGCTTGCACCTAGTGGCAAGGTGTGTATACGTATAGAGATAAAACCATTTTGATGGTCGAGGTGCACTGGGAAGGCAGAAGGCCTGACCTGTCCAGCTGGTAGCGGGTAGAACAAGTTTCTTTGGCAGTAGGTCGAGTTCAGGGATAAGTATGTTCTTGATTTTGCGGACAAAATCACTAAAAGGTGGGGTGACTATAATAGCCCAATATAATTAATTAGCAAAATACATGTGATTAGATAATTAAGCATGTAATAGGGGGTAAAAATAAGTAAATTCCCTTATAAAATTAATTGGGGTCACTTTTGAGGTAAAAAGTGTACTCTGTGAAAATTAAGGGATATAAATGGGTGTAGACAAAAGTGCCCGAAATATAAAAATGGAAGTAGAAATATTCCTAGAAAAATATTCCAGACTGTTGGGTAAAGTTTGGTAATTAATGGAATTGAATAGATAGATGAACTAATACCCACTTAACCTGTGTTAAGTGGGAAGCCACTTAAGAACCCTTTTCCCTTCCCCAACCCGCGCAGAGAGAAGAAAAAGAAGGGAAAGAAGAGAGAACGAAGAAGAAGAAAAGGAGAAGAGGAAGGGGAAAGGAGAAACCCTAGGGGGTGCAATCCTTAGCCATTTTGAGAGATTCCAAAGCCTAACCCACTCCAAATCTTCTCATCTTTCATAATCCAAGCTTAGTTTTGAGTGGGAAGTATTGTGGAGTGAGATCTCTCCTTCCTAAAATTCGACCCATTGATGATTTGAGGAGTTTTATGGCATCTCCAATCATGGGAGCATAGGAGACCTCTATTGCTTGATTATGTGACCTATTGTGATAAGTTTCCACTTCTCCAACCTTGTGTTCATGGAGTTTTCTAGAGGTTGAAGATGATGAATAGTGTTTTTTGGGGTTTTATGAGTTTGAGTTTGATTTAAACT
>JAVKPL010015880.1:0-13415 GCA_032173675.1 Gastrolobium villosum
TACACAAAGATAATGAAAAGATAAAAATAAACACACATGTTTTTTCTTTTTCTTTTTTTTTCTCATTTTTTCTTTTTGCTTTTCCTATTTTTTTCTTTTTGCTTTTCCTTTTTTTTTTCTTTTTGCTTTTTCTATTTTTTTTTATAACATAAAAGAACCACATAGCAGAGAAAAGAATCACATTGTCACCCCCCACACTTAAACTTTTGCACGCCTCGGGCAAACCCCCACACTTAAACACAACATCACAGTGAAAACCATTGCTCAGTAAATCTCCAGGGTGTGGAATTAATTGGTTTTTTCACTTAGGCTTGTAATGTGGCTCAAGAAGTAAAGGATATAAATTCTCAAAGGGGCTCATCAAGGGATAATAATGTAAAGGATGACTATCTGGCTAAAGTGGGTAAAGAAAGAAATGAATGCCTCAATCATATTCATGCATGTAAGTGAAAAATGCAATTTCAAAAAGAATCATAGCAAGTTCTAGAGACAAAAGATCAAGAGCAGAAGCACACAAGAATGAAAGTATGGCCAGAAGATATGCCATGTATATAGGCTCAAAACCTCACAAGGGGTAACCAAATCATGCAATCAGCATCACAGCATCAATCAACAAGTATTGCAATCCAAGAATTTGAGATCAAAGCCTAATAGGCTTTACTATCAAACATTGTGATCTAAGTCTACTCCATGTAACACTCAATAATAACCAGAAAGAAGAGGAAAATCTACCTATGAAAGTCAAAAACTAAAAGAAAGAAAAACAAAAATGCAAATAACAGAAAGAAAAGAAAAAGAGGGAAGAGGACTCCCTGGACTCCCTAAGGAGGATAAACAACATCAGTGAGTAGAGCCTCTGTCTCCACAGGTTGTTTCTGGGGTCCTTCATGAACAACTTTGAGGTGATGGCCAATCATTGTGGAACTCTTCCCCATCTGCTTATCACGCAACTTTGGGGGCTTTCTTTTCTGTGTGCATTTCTTCTTCTCTTGATCCTTTCTTCCAACCGTACGCAAAATTTTCTGCATACTAAAAACAGAGGAAGAACTTTTTGGTACCCATTTCATTTTGGGTCCATGAGAGTTAGGATCAAAATCATTACCAGAATGGGGAGTCTTGCCTAACTTCACATTTAGTACACATTCAGAATTAACATTAATAGGCAAGTCATAATCCACAGGTAATGCACAATCACTAATCAATTCAGAATCAACCTTATCAGCCACATCATGAATTACTTTTATGCATGAAACTGAATGATCAACCTGAACCTTAGAATGCTTCATGGAATCAAATATAGTAAAATGTAAAATGCTATCACCAAATTCCATGGATAGAGTCCCAGCATGCACATCTATTTTGGTCCTTGCTGTTCTCATGAAAGGCCTACCAAGTATAATTGGTGATCTATTAGTAGCAGTCTCACTTTCCATTTCTAAAATGTAGAAGTCAGCAGGAAAAATCAAATTATTAACTTTGACCAATACATCCTCAATCAAACCAGATGGGTGAATACTACTCCTATTAGCTAATGTAACCACAATACTAGTAGCACACAAAGGACCAAGACCAAGAGACTTATACACAGATTCAGGCATGACATTAATGGAAGCCCCTAAGTCTAGCATGCAATCATGAAAAATAGAATTGCCAATCACACAAGGAATAGCAAATGTCCCTGGATCTTGACACTTTTTAGGCATAGGCTGAATGAGTGCTGATACATTCTGACTCAGGTTAACTTGCTCATCTCCTTTCAGTCTCCTCTTGTTGGTGCACAGCTCCTTTAAAAACTTGGCATATCTCGGAATCTGTTGTATTGCATCCAGAAGAGGGATGTTCACCTCAACTTTTCGGAAGGTGTCAAGTATCTCTTTATCTTGAGCCTTTGCTGATTGCTTCTTGGACTGAGTGGCTCTTTGAGGGAATGGCAGAGGGATATGGACATCAGATGTATCAGTGATCTGCTTCTTGGAACTAGTGTCACCTCCCTTAGATGAATCAACAACAGCTTGGTTGGGCTCCTCCATTTGCTTTCCAGACCGCAGAGTAATAGCACTCACATTTCCGCTTCCTTTTGGATTTGGAACTGTTTGGGATGGAAGGGAGCTACCACTTGCTTGTTGATTCTGACTCATTGATGTTGCAAGTTGGCCAATCTGTGTTTGCAGATTCTGGATTGAAGACTCAGTCCTCTGTTGGAATTGCAGATTGTTAGTTGCCATCTGCTTCACTAAATCCTCCAAAGAAGGACCATTGCTACTGGCTTGCTGCTGCATTGGCGGCTGCTGCATTGGTTGCTGCATTGGTGGCTGCTGCATTTGTTGTTGTTGCATTGGTGATTGCTGCATTTGTTGCTGCTGCATTTGCTGTGGAGTTCCATGTAAAACTGCAGCAACAGACTGATCAACTTTGAAACCGCTGTCTTGTAGAGAAGGACAAGCATCCGTGGGGTGAGAAGGATCACAGCAGATGCCACACGGGTTGCTTGTCTGTTGAGCAGAAGGTTGCACTGTCTGTGTCACTGCCAACTGCCTCACCATTGATGTCAACTCATCAAGCCTGTTCTCTATTCTCTGGTTCTCTGTGCTTGATACTCCTCCTACTGCTGCCACTGTTGGATTCTGCATTGGAGAAGCTTGCACTTGGAAAACTGCACTGCTATTTGCTCTAGTGCCAAATTGTTCAGCATTGACTGCTATCTCAGCAATCAATTCTTTTGCCTCAACAGGGGTTTTATTGCTCAGGACTCCTCCACTAGCTGCATCTAAAAGATTCCTATCCATAGGCAGCAACCCTTCATAGAAGTAAACAATAAGGAGATTTTCTGGAATCTGATGGTGTGGACAGCTTGCACAAACCCTTTTGAACCGCTCCCAATACTCATGCATGTTCTCCCCATTAGCCTGCTTTATGCCACTAATATCCTTTCTGATTGTGGTGACTCTGGATGAAGGGAAGAATTTCTCCAGAAACAATCTTGACATATCATTCCAGCTTACAATGGAGGAAGGTGGCAAGTAGTACAGCCAGTCCTTAGCTCCACTGTCCAATGAGAAGGGAAAGGCACGCAGCTTGATTTGCTCCTCATTCACCCCTGGTGGCTTCATAGTGCTGCAGACTACATGAAGCTCTTTCAAATGCTTATATGGATCCTCACCTGCAAGACCATGAAACTTGGGAAGCAAATGGATAAGACTAGACTTAAGTTTAAAACCAATATCAAGATCAAGATAACGAATGCAAAAAGGCTGATAGTTAACATCAGGTGCAGACAATTGCTTTAAGCTTCTATTATCCATTTTTTTTGAATTAATGACAGTACGACTAGAAGAAGAAAAAAAAAAGAAAAAAATAAAAATGTACCCTATAAAAAAAATTATTTAAATTTAAACTACAGTAGAAATTAGCCAAAATAAAATTAGAAATACTATTGAACGATTAAAAATAAAAAAAATAAAAAAAATAAAAAAAATAAAAAAAAAATAAAAGGAAAGAAAGAGAAAAAGGAACCAAAATTAAAAAAAAAAAAAAAAAAAAAATAAAAAATAAAAATAAAAAAATAAAAAAATAATAATAAAATAAAATAAAATAAAATAAAATAAAAAGAATAAAAGGAAACTAAATATAACAAAATCTAATCTATCTAATCAAAATCTAATCTATCTAATCAAAATCTTAATAAAATCTAATCTAGTGTTAAAATTCACTAATTAAAAAAAAAATAGAAACAGAAAAAAAAAAAAAACGAAAATAAAAAAAAACAGAAAAAAAAAGAAACTGAATCAGAAAACGATTTAGACCGATGCAATTTCCCCGGCAACGGCGCCAAATTTGACACGAGCTGTCGAACTCGTGCAAATTAAAAATTATTTTATTTAGGGTTCAGAAAATTTGCAGTAAAGTGGAAACCCTAAGTCGTCTCTCAAGGAAATTGTTTGGGTGAAAATCGTTGCTGAAAATAGAAAATAAAAGGGGGGTTTTGATTACAGTTTGAATAATTTAAAAGAGAGAATATAAAATTGGGATTAAAATTCGTAATTCAAAATTAACCAACCTAGGGTTAGGGTTCCATGGACGTCCTTCATTGGATAAAAATTACCAAATTCACGGTTGATCTCAATTGAATCAGAATCCTTATTTTCAATTGAGAACAATCAGATCATCAAATCTGATGATTATTCCTTTTCCATGATCGCAATCGCGACCCTCAGATCGAATATCCACAATCGCACGATATCGATCTGAGTTAGGAAAAGAAACAAATCTGGTTAAAGAATTAGAAAAATTACCAAATTCACGATTAATCTCAATTGAATCAGAATCCTTATTTCCGATTGAGGTTAATCGGATCATCAAATCTGATGATCATTCTTCACCCATAATCGCAATCGCGAACCTCAGATCGAATATCCACAATCGCACGATATTGATCTGAGTTAGGGTAAAGAAATAAATCTGGTTAGAGATTGATCGCAGATCCTCTAAACAGATCCATGGAATCCCTTCCCCTTTGGTTGATTAAAAGGGGGTTTAGCCTAGCATGGCTAGGATAAACATGATTACAAATTAAATTGCATAAAAGAAAAGGAAGAAGAAGATGAAGAACGCGAAGAACGCTTCAGAGAAAATGCTTTGATCCACAATTCTGAAAATTACATAATACCAAAATGTTTTCCCCTCTCCTACATATGCCCCTAGGGTTCAAAAACCAATTTGGGCTGGGCTTAATTCAGATCGGCCCGGCCCATTCGTCTAAAATGCAATATAAAATAATAAAATAAAGCTAAAACTAACTTGGCTTTGGGCCACTTAAGTAATTGGGCTTTAATTTAAATTACAAGTCCAATAATAAAATAATATTCCAGCAAAAACACGTCATCTTGAGCTCAGGTTTAGACCATCTTCCCGTCCGAATTGGGCTTCAGTAGCTGAAATAGCAATTATATCCCTTCCTGTTAGCTGCAAAACGCAACAAGAACGGAGTTAATCGGACATCTGTAGAGTGAGATATGGTCAAAATACGAAAGTGGCGTAAATCTGGAAAATTATGACGAAAATCAATTAAACCCAATTAAAAACTAGAATTCTAATTTAACCCAAAATACCTTTATTTAATTCAAATAAAACCTAAAATTACCAACCAAGAGTAACAAATAAGTGTAATAAAATATGAGTTATCAATGTTATGTTTTCCGCTTTATTTATGTTATCATGTTGAGACTGTTTGTGGGCATTGTTGCCTTATTTGGTGAGCATGGGGTTTGTCCATGCCACATGGTTTGACTTTTGTCTTTTAAATTAATGTTGTAATTAAAGTATCAGGATTTTGGCCCAGGCTGCGTGTTGCAGTCCTGTGGTTTTAGATACTCACCTTATATTATGTGCGAGGTATTCAGTTAGTTGTCTTGCAATTTACATACAGGCAGTATTTTTATGAAAATGATTAAGTAATCAAGTTGGTTAAGTTAATGACGTCATAATTGAATTAAAGAAAAAGTTATTCCGCATTTTAATTAAGCGTGGCTTAATACGATAGTGTGTTAACAATCCGGGTTAACACGGGCTGTTACATTTTATGGTATCAGAGCACTTTCTAGGGAAAAGCCTGTATGTATTGCAATAACTTAGGATGTTCGTTGCGTGTCTACTTTGTGTTCTCTCTGACTGGTGTGTGATATGATAATGCATATGTGACCACATGGCGTGGGCCTGATCAACTCATTCTTTGTGTAACTTGTGCAGAGTCATGGTGCCACCGAGGAGGAACACGAGTACGAGCGAGGATCAATCGGATCCTATCCTGGCTGCATTGGCTGAGATGCAGGCGGCCCGACTAGCCGACCAGGAAGCCACGAGGCTGGCGAACCGGGCGATGCTGGACGTTATACGAGATGCGAACCGGCAAACCACGGCAGAGGTTCTGGAGGAGAACCGGATGGCCAACATGACTATGATGAGGGTCATGTTGGAGGAGTTGAGGGCTGGTCCAGCTGCTGGCCAGGGTCCTCCACCACCTCCACCGCCGCCACCTCCGCCTAGTCAACAGGAGGACACCCAGAGCCAGATGGGTGAGGGTAGTCACTTGACGGGGGCTATGCAGACTATCCCCGTACTTGCTGAGGATCGTGACGAGATCGATCGACGGCTGAATGCTTTCCGCAAGCATAAGCCACCTTCATTCGACGGATCGTATGATCCCATTGCTGCTGCCAGATGGCTACAGGCGTTGGACAAGATCTTCCGGATCATGCAATGTACCGATCCGCAGAAGCTGATGTTTGCCACTTACATGCTGGAGGGCGAGGCCCATGAGTGGTGGACCAATCTTTCTCGGGTCTACGAGATGCAGGGCCATGTGATGACGTGGCCATTCTTCGAGGAGAGCTTTCTGGGTCAGTACTTCCCTTATGACTCTCAGGAGAGGAAGCAGGGGGAGTTTAACCGGTTGGTTCAGGGCTCGTTGTCTGTCGACGAGTACCTGGCCAAGTTTAATGAGCTGGTGAAGTTTTCACACTTCAGGATGGCGAGACCTACTCCTACATTCTTGGCTGCTAAGTTCCGCAGGGGACTTAGTGAGGATATTGCTGGTTACTTAGCTGGGTCTGCTTCCAGAGATTTTGGGACACTGGTCCAGCAGTGTCGTGATATTGAGGACTTCTACAGCACGAGTAAGGCCAAGAAGGCCAAGATGGAGGTGCCACAGGGCACCGGCGGTTCCACTCCCTGTAAGAATAAAAATTTTGCGAACAAGGGTAAGGGCAAGCAGATGGCGGCTAAGCAAGCGCCAAATCAGTTTAGAAAGACTGCTACTCAGGGGAACGCCGCTAGACCTCCTGCTCCTAGATGTTCGGGATGCGGGAAGTCACATTTTGGGCTGTGTTCTACCGGGCAGCTGATATGCTTCCAGTGTGGCAAGGAGGGCCACTATTCCAGAGATTGCCCGACGGCGAGAGTTGCTGCAGTGCAGGCTGTGCCATTGCAGATGGTTCCTACTGGGGCACCAGCAGTCCCACCTACTACAGGACGAGTCTACACACTTGATCGTCAGCAGTCGGACAGAGCTCCGAACCTGGTCAGAGGTACTGTTACCATTGGTGGTTCAGCTGTTGATGTGCTTTTTGATTCCGGGGCAACGCACTCTTTTGTTGCTACCCCTATTGCTGTGGGGCTTGAGTTGCCCAGTGATGTGCTTTCTCCACCGATGCGGGTGACCACCGCCACCGGAGAAAAATGTTTGACCTCCACTGTTCATCGCGATGTAGCGTTTCAGTGGGATGGCCGTGACTTCTCGGTAGATCTGATAGGATTGCCGATGGCCAACCTGGAGATTATTCTGGGCATGGATTGGTTGTCCAGAAACTGTGCATTGATTGATTGTTGTGCCAAGAAAGTGGTGATGTCTCCGGGTGGGTCCACAGCCAGTTCCTCACCGTTCATTTCAGTCCTGCAGGCGAGGAGGGCCTTGAGAGCAGGGGCATTTGGCTATGTCATGTTGGGAGGTTTGGTGAGTGGGACACAGGAGGATCTCACTGGCATTCCTGTGGTGAGGGAATTCCTCGAGGTGTTTCCCGAGGAGATTCCTGAGTTTCCACCGCAGAGGGAGATAGAGTTCTCCATTGATTTATTGCATGGTGTGGGGCCTATCTCGTTGGCTCCATACCGGATGTCGCCACCAGAATTGGCGGAGCTGAAGAAGCATATTGAGGAGCTTTCAGCGAAAGATTTTATTCGGCCGAGTGTGTCTCCCTGGGGAGCACCGGTCATTTTTGTGAAAAAGAAAGATGGGACCATGCGGTTGTGCACCGACTACAGACAGTTGAACAAGGTGACAATCAAGAATAAGTACCCTCTTCCATGCATTGACGATTTGCTGGATCAGCTCAGGGGTGCTTGTGTGTATTCCAAGATTGATCTCCGGTCCGGTTATCATCAGATACGGGTAAAGCCGGAGGATGTCCCAAAGACAGCGTTTTGCTCAAGGTACGGGCACTATGAGTACTTGGTGATTCCGTTTGGACTCACCAATGCACCCGCAGTGTTCATGGACTACATGAACAGGATATTCCAGCCGTACCTGGATCAGTTTGTGATCGTCTTCATTGACGACATCTTGATTTACTCCAAGACGGAGGAGGAGCATACTGAGCACTTGAAGATTGTTTTGCAAGTGTTAAAAGAGAAGAAGCTATATGCTAAACCGTCGAAATGCGAGTTTTGGCTCAAGGCGGTGAAATTTCTGGGTCATGTGATTTCTGCTAATGGAGTTGCAGTTGATCCTAACAAGATTGAGGCCGTGATGGACTGGGAGAGGCCTAAGACGGTTACGGAAGTGAGAAGCTTCCTGGGTTTGGCAGGCTACTATAGGAGGTTCATAGAAGGATTCTCCTAGATGGTGCTACCGATGACTCGCCTTACCCGAAAGGAGACTCCATTCGTGTGGACGCATGAGTGTGAGGAGTGTTTCCAGGAGTTGAAGGAGAGACTGACTACCGCTCCGGTGTTAGTCCTTCCTGATCCTGCGGAACAGTTTGAGTTATACTGCGATGCTTCTGGAAAGGGGCTGGGCTGTGTGCTGATGCAGAAAGGTAAAGCGGTTGCTTACGCTTCAAGACAGTTGAAACCTCATGAGGAGAACTACCCGACTCACGACTTGGAGTTGGCAGCCATTGTTTTTGCTTTCAAGATATGGAGGCATTACCTGTTTGGCATGAAGTTTGCTGTATTCAGTGATCACAAGAGCCTGAAGTATCTGTTTGACCAGAAGGAGTTGAACATGAGACAGCGAAGATGGATGGAGTTCTTGAAGGATTACGACTTCGAGTTGAGGTACCATCCTGGCAAGGCCAACGTGGTAGCCGATGCTTTGAGTCGGAAATCCGTGAGCTTGTCCAGCTTAATGATGAACGACTACGAGGTGATCGAGAAGTTCAGAGACTTGAGAGTGAACTCCTTGATTGGGGGTGCACTGCTTGAGATGGAAACAACAGAAGTGATTAATGAGCTTATGGAAAAGATTAAAGAGGCGCAAGTGCAACGAGAGTGCCTTGATTATGTGAAGAACCAGGACGGTGTGTCTTGGAACGAGGATGGATTGCTGTTGTTCCAGAAGAGGATTGTTATTCCTCGAGGGCCATTGACCGAAGAGGTTATGGCAGAGGCTCATAAGGGCCGGTTTACTATCCACCCTGGTGCCACGAAAATGTACCAGGACTTAAAAATGAATTTTTGGTGGCCGGGCATGAAGAAGGACATAGCGGTCTACGTGTCCAAGTGTTTGATATGTCAGAAAGTGAAGATCGAGCACCAGAAACCGTCTGGTAAACTTCAACCTCTTGAGATTCCACAGTGGAAGTGGGAGAGTATTTCCATGGACTTCGTGGTGGGATTGCCTAGAACTCAGGCTGGTTGTGACTCTATCTGGGTCATTGTGGACTGATGCTCTCCGGCAAGTATACCGATCGCACAAGTAATAAAGTGATAAGAAAAGTTCGTCTCCACAGGGATTGGGATCTAATATCAATTAAACTTTTTCTCAAAGAATGGAAGAATTCAAATAGGGTTTTGACAAATATTGTCAATTTGATGGAAATTGAATTTTGAAAATAAAATACTTGTTTTTGTATTTTTAGATTGAAAAATAAAACAATAAAATTGAAAATTGATTTGTAAAGAAGATGAGAAAAGCATTGTAGCCAGGGTTCATTCACCAAATGATCCTCGCTTTTTACTCCGGATTGATTTACAATAATTATTTATATAATCACTCAGATAAATTATCCTCTAAAAAAGAGTTAATAGTTAACCCTCAATTCCTTGCAAGGTTAACCCTTTAATCCCATGAGAAACCCCAATTCCTTGCAATGTTTCTCATGGGATCAAGCAATAGGCGCGATAATTTAAGCATCTGCAATCGTATACACGTCTATTCCTAGCACGCATACAGATTGTTATCTTACCCCCTTTCGAGATCAAAACCCCAATATTCCTATCTAGGGTTTTGATCCTCAGAATATCCCCAACTATTAGATCGATCAATTCTAACAAAGGGAATATCAAATTCGCACAGAGTAATGATAAAGATAATTATATAAATCAAAAACCATAAACCAATCCTTCGTATCCAGGGTTCACATATGGATCGTGACCCTGACTACAATAAAAAGATCTAGCCGATCAACATACTGATCGCTGATCTAAAATTCAACATAAACTAAAAATAAAAGAGAAAGAAAAAGAAGAAGATGAAGAACGAAGAAGAGAACTCCACAGCTCCCCTTTCTTCTCCCGGTCCAGATCTGAATGGATGGAATGGTGGAGGACCACCCTTTTTATACTTGAGTTTCTGGGCGTGGTCCATGTGATGTTGCGTGTATAGATAAGGATGACACTTCAGCGTGATGTAATGCTGACAATGCATCCTATCTTTATTTGCTGCAGTGCCAGCTGTGCTTTGACTCAGCGCTTTGATTGCAGATTCTTTCCTTAATTGCTTCAGCGCTAAATGAGGATAGTTTGAAATGTGATGTAATGAGCTTTAAATGCTGATCCTTGTGATGTTCCTCTCAAAGTGTCTAGATCTGCCTCCCAATTTCTGAGTTCCACCTTCGGGTTTTGTGAAGAGTTCTATTTACAAGACTTTTTTTTCTTCGCACAGCACAATAATTCTTTCCCGAAAATGTCGTAAAACGTATAACTGAAGATTTAATTAAAACTTATTACGTAACTGAAGAATTAAATTAAAACTTATTACGTAACGTAAGAATTTAATTAAAACCAGTTTTGAATTCAAATTTTTTCAAATTTTGAATTCAAAATTTCACTTCTTTTTCCTGTAAAAACACAACTAAAATGTGCATATTATTGACATACAAAGAATCAACATAATTAGCAAATATGTATTTAAATTGCTCTCTTATGACTCAATTCTTGTCAATTTTAACACAGAAAAATCACACTTGCCAGAGGCACATCAAACCATTCCCAGATTTAAACGTTGCTGTCCCCAGCAATGTAAAAGACTTAATCTAAGAAATATTCACTTAATCCAACATAACAATCATAGACACTATCAGATACAATATGCCATGCATGCCTGACTCAATATCATGAACTTCCAATAATGCCATCAGCTTCTTAAATATACAAGTCTACATTGATTACCCCTCACACAGATAAATAATGTTCACTCAACACTCAGTGTTTAAGGGTATCATGTGCACTCAATTACTCAAAGCTATAACACTACCATATGCTTGATTATATTCTCAAAAATTCTTAAAATTGAAGAATCAAACACATGCATCAATTGATCAAAAGGACTTCTCAGGTTGTAATTTGGCCAGGGTAATAGGTAGGAAAATTTGGATAGTAGATCAAACAACCAAGAGATTGAAAACTGATATTATTTCACTTTAACAGATTCAATCAATTGTTTTGCTCCTG
The DNA here is from genome assembly GCA_032173675.1 of Gastrolobium villosum. Taxonomy (NCBI): domain Eukaryota; kingdom Viridiplantae; phylum Streptophyta; class Magnoliopsida; order Fabales; family Fabaceae; genus Gastrolobium; species Gastrolobium villosum. The sequence goes on from JAVKPL010015880.1 coordinate 11,446, forward strand.
TAACATTCCCACAGAATTTCGGGAATTAATTCCTTTTAACCACCTTTTATTCTTTTCCCTTTTCTTGCTTTCTTTTCTTTTTCTCTTTTTCATTTTGCCCTTTCTCTTTTCTCTTTTCTCTTTTTTTTTAAAGGGCATAGATGACTTTTTTTTTCATCCCTTAATTACTTGACCATTGTGGAGCTTACCTTCAGGCTCAAAGGGCTAGCAAGGAAAATCTCATACAGGTGGGTTATTTTGGCCAATAGCAAATAAGAACAAAATGCCTTTATCATATCAATCAATGTATGCATCACAGAGAAACAAATCAAGTTCTAGAGTATTACAACAATGAGGCCTCTCAACAAAAGTTTCAGTGTTTAGGCTCAAAACCTCACAGCTATGGTATCAATGCAGACTCAAGAAAATTGACTTCAGACATTATCAGAATTCACAATCTTAACTCAGACAAACGAGCAATCATGCAATCCAATTATGCCTATGCAATGTTATGCCAGAAAGTCATACAATATATTTCTTAAAATTCAATCATGTACATTAACAAGATGAGCACATTTAAACCTGGGATAACACACTTTCTTCTTCTTCTTCTTCTTTTTTTTTTTTTTTATAGCACACAAAATAACTAAGAAAATTAAAAGAGTTAGAATATCTCCCCTGATAGAAGAATTGCAGTTCTAAGGTGCAAGCCAACCATTCCCAGATTTAGAGCATTGCTGTCCTCAGCAATAATTAAACCCCAAGAAGGAAGAAAATCCTGCACAATAGAACAAATAGTGGCATATAGAAGAAACTATAATGCACACATTAAAACATCAGAGAAAAATATACCAACACAAAATAACTTAAAAATACGAAACAGAAAAATAAACTAATATACAAGATCTCCATCAGCAAGGAGATAAGATCAGCCCTCCATGTCATCCCCCTCAGTAGTGTGAGATGACTCAGCAAATGAAGGGTCTGGTGGTACTGGTTGCCTTGGTGTATGGGACCACCATTCCCAGATTTGATCCAAACCATGGATCCATGTTAAGAACTCTTTGAATCTTTGATTTTTCCGAGAGATAGAGTCTCGGTGTCTCTTGTCAAATTTCAGCTCTCGGTGTCTCTTCCAACTTGTATCAAAGAATTTTACCCCTTCCTTTCTTCTTGCCTTCTTCTTTGTAGGAGTATGCCTCCTTTGAGGCGTCCTTACCTCTTTGACATCATCAATTAAATTTTTAGGAAGATCTTTCACTTCCACTTTCGGGGTTCCATCTTTTTTGTCTTCATCTTTGAGATTTTGAAGAAGCTTAACTGCTACATCTTTTTTTCCTTAAACACTTCAAGACTAAAACAATCGTCTTTGTGAGAAGACTGTTTTAAAGAATCAAAGACATGATAGTAACAGTCTCATCATTCATTCTTAGCTCGAGCTTCCCACTTTCAACATCAATCAGTGCTCGAGATGTAGCTAAGAAAGGTCTACCCAGCAAAATTGGCATTTCAGTTCCTCCTTCCATATCCAACACTACAAAATCAGCAGGGAAGATGAACTTGTCTACCTTCACAAGAACATCTTCTATTATTCCACTAGGCTTTCTTACAGACTTATCAGCAAGTTGAAGAGATGCCAAAGTGGGTTTCAAATCAGTTATCCCCAAAGATTTACAAACAGACAAGGGCATTAGGTTAATGCTCGCCCCAAGATCACATAGTGCCCTTCTGATTTTTGTATTACTAATTTCAATGGGAATGTTGAAGCTTCCAGGATCACGAAGCTTAGGAGGACATTTTCTTGTAAGGATAGCACTGCACTCCTCAGTAAGTGCTACAGTTTGGCACTCTTGTAACTTGTGCTTCCTTGACAAAAGATCTTTCATAAATTTAGCATAATTTGGCATATTAACTAAAGCTTCAGCAAATGGAATATTAATATGAAGCTTTTTGAAAAGGTCCAAGAACCTGCCATAATGCTTTTTCTGATC
>JAVKPL010015881.1:0-13592 GCA_032173675.1 Gastrolobium villosum
AAGAAAGAAAAAAAGCTTAATATTAAAACTATGTATTATCCGTAATACATAATTACATTTTAAAGAGAGAGAGAAAAAACACAACTTTAATATTATAACTATGTACTACTTGCAGTGTTTTATAATCAGAGTCGACCTGAATTTCGATGACCCGGTGGGTTTTCTGGTCCGAGCGGTAATTTAGACTGATTTTGCAGTCTACTCTATTGGATGGTTGACCCGGGTTAGACCGGTTGACCCTGTTTTTATAAATCTTTTTTTGTTGAGAACTCTTGAATTAAATCATGCTCATATTTTATGGTAAATATGATTAAAAAATAAAGTGAAAATAAGAAGGTATTTTAGATTAATACGGTTCATTTATGTAATTTAGTTGCATCTTATAATAATATCAAGAAGTTAAATAGGGATAAACACAGATGGTCTCATCTCAACGGTGGACACTTTCTCCTTAGTGTATATATCATGCCTACCATTTGTTATCATGATTTAGTTTATATGTGTTATGTCAAGGCATAAAAGGTGCATTTAGCTCACATTGTGATTTTAATCTAATGTTAGGATATGGTCTAGAGCTAAAAGCCTGTATGTATATAATATTTGCTATCATTGAGAGCCAATTTATTTTTTGAAACACATTGATAGTTCTCTTATGTGAGATTTTAATATAAGTAATATGTTTATATTTTTTTAACATGTGAACCGTAAATCCGGTTGAACCTTGTTGAACCAGTAACCTAGTACCTCGACTGAGTCGATAACTGGTTCGAGTTTTACAACACTGACTACTTGTAGTATATAATTATAATTTTTTGACCACATCAAACTTTAAATTCAGTCACTATACATCCGCTAAATCCTAAATATATGTATATATATTTTGGAATGTCAAATTAGAAAACTCCTAAAATTCATTTTTTCTATAGTCCAATGTAACGACAAAGTGAAAAACAGTAAACATTTCTAAATTAACCATCTAGCCACTTGCATTAAATTGTAATAATTTGTAGGGAATTGTAGTTGTGCTTTAAAGCAAAGCATACTAAAAAGTCGTCCGGTGTACAAGTGGCGTATCTTTCCCACGTGTATGAGTTAAATATAGAGTTGGCAATATGGATTGAATCATTGTTAACCGGTCAAAATAGGATGGATTGAGTTATATCTTTCACCCCACCAACTCACCTCAACTCGCCCCATTTAGTTGTAATCAAAATGGATTGGTGGTGAGTCGGGGCGGGTTGACTTAAAAAATATATATATATTATTAGGTAGTATTTTTTTTGTTACTAAGCTTTTGTGATATACATTTTTTTTAGAACGCCTCTAGAAAAATAAAGAAGAAAAACTTTATTTATGACAAAGGTTATCCATAGATAAAGAAAAAAAAAATAAGTTCCTAAGAAATATCTGAGTGAATGTTAGTTTATATTTAGGCTTGAGATTGAAAAAATTAAGGGAAGTGTGAAATAAAAATATAACTAATATTATAAAATGAGGTAGGATCCTAGGGTTATAGACATCAGAAACACACCAAAGAGACAGACATTCATCATCTGAACGGTTGCCCACACGACCACCTGATCCCCTTGAGTCATAGCCTGGAAGATCAACCGTAGAGCGGATTTGCGACCGTTCGTGGTGCGTTGCTGCAAATCGTGAGGCCAGTGGCGTAGCCATTTGGTCTCCAGGTGGGGCCTTGGCCCCTGCTAACTTTTTTTAAAAAATTATTATTATATACATTTATATAATAATTCTCATTTGGCCCATCGGTAAGACTGGCTTCCGCACCTATGCTCTGATGTCTATACCTCAATTGGTATCAGCCAGATAGAATTGGAAACCTCAGCTTTGATTTATTTCGCCTTATTTTTAGAAATGTGATTTTGAAAATATGGCACCTTTTTTATTCTGTATTTTTTTGTTATTGATATTCATGTTGTTAATGAGTTTATAGTTCATTTTCATAAAATATTACATTTGAATCGTCTTTATATACTCTTTAATCAAATTATGAAGTTATGCAGTATTTATGGCTTTTTTCATAGAGACAAATCCTATATGATTCACGTCGTTGCTCCTTAAAACAAAATGTTTTTTTTTCTTTCTCACAATAACTATATTTATAAATAATTTTGCAAGCAATTACTTAATACTTATAGAAACCATGTATAAATGTAATTCAGATTGTAGTGACTTATAGCACCTTTATTTTAATATCAAGCAAAAGTAAAAAATATAAATTATAAAGATATATGCACCTTTTTGTAATGGTATTGGGTGGCGGTGCACCAGTGTAGCTGTGTGGGGTCCTTTCATATATGAAATAAATAAATAATAACTTTCATTTCAAGCATACCCAAATGAATCCCACTAAAAAAACCATGCCAAACACTCTTAATTGTTTTTTGTAACTTTTTGTATAGATTAATGTAAAGCTGCTAAATTCTTTATTTTAGAATTGATTTTTTTAAAGACACTCCGATCTACATACATTATTTAGATTCGTATTTTATTTTGATAAATCTTAAGCTATTTTTTTCTTGGGCTTTAATTGTTCTACACTTTCTCTTTACAAATAGTAATTCAAATTCAAAGAGTAGGTGTGGTTTATAAATTTAATGGGTTGATTCTAATGCAGTGTTGACATTATTTAGTAAATAATTTATATAGTATGATAGAATTCATGGTAACTTTTTTTCCTAATAAATTTGTGTAATTACGATAAATATTTTAATAATTTGATGTGTCAAATTTTTTGGCCCCAACTAAATCGGAATCTTGGCTCCGCCACTGCGTGAGGCTTGAGAAGGTGAACTGAAGGTGAGAAATCGTCACGCTCGCTTCTTCACCCCAAGTAATCAAAGCGGCGTTCTTCATTTCTCATCGCATCGGTAAGATTCATTCACGCGTTTCTGATGATATACCTTGAATTTTATCAGAGCCAGATTGTGATGGGGATTTAGATCAGCTTTGACTTATTTATTTATTTTTATATGATTTGAAAATATGACACCTGTAACTGTTATTGATATTCATGTTGTTAATGGTTTATAGTTCATTTTCATAAAAGATTACATTTTAATCGGTAAAAATGCTTTAATCCATGGTTAGGGTCTCTCTAGTATTTCTCGATTTGTAACAAGGAGGCTAATCCCATATGATTAGGTTTCCTCTTGCTGTTTTTTATTTATTTCTGGAATTTCTTGTATTTTTCCAATATTTTGTCAAAGTTCAAGATCAAGAAACCGTGAGGAAGATGTGCAGTCAGCATTGTCAGAGACTTTGGCCGCCACTCTTCGGCAAAGAAAGAGAGAGTGAGGGAGCATCCGGCCACCTTTTTGGGTGGTTCCAGTGGCGGTGCACTCGTTTCTATGTGGCGGTCCTTCCCCTGGAGTTTTAGCCTGAGTTGACTTCGGGTGACGGCGCGGCAATTGACGGCTAGCGTTCCTCTTTCGCGTCCTAGGGCTTTTGGGCCAAAGATGTGCAACAATCAAGTTGGTTGTCCTATTTCAGGTGCAGAACAGGGCAGTCAACTTTGAACCTGCACAACTAGCTGCATGTTTGGTCAATGAACTTGATACTTTAGAGGCATATAACATACTTATCTATCTCTGCAACGCAATTGGATCCACACTGTTTGGAGGTCTCTAGGCTGAGATATGTGTTCGGGAAGTTGGCTGTTCAATTCCGATATTCCTAGCTCAAGTTATGTAGCAATTACAAAAGATATTCAGACCAAAAGTGTTGCAGAATTTTCTGTTTAGTATCATCACATTTGTTCAGCATCCATCATACCACAAGGGTAACAGTCCATCCATAACATTTGTATCAATCACCTTATTATGATTGCAATATATTTATTGATGAAATATGATTTCTATGTAAAGAGTGTCGTGACAGTGGAAACCAGAAAGAGTTGATATCAAACGGGAAAGCATTTGAGAACTAGTTTGAAGATTAAGAAAATTCTTACATTTATTTCTTTTACAAAACATGTAGTTTACACTTTGACTTGACCAATCTTTTTGACTAGTAAACATGTCAGAGTTTCTGGGTTTAATATTTTATACGATAAGATAACAAATTTTAGAAAAAAATTAGGGAAGGGGGAGTTATAGACGTGTAGGGATTCTAACCCTAAGTACCACATTCAACTTAAAACCATATTTTCAACACACGCTCCTTAATTGATTACACGGTCCGTTTTTACTTTTTGACACTACGTTTTTACAACACTGAATGGTCATTTAGCGGCTTCATTTTAATTTTTTTTGGTTACAAATTTAGCCCTTTAATTGATTATTAAATCATATATATTTATCACAGGCACAGACAGGAGATATTTCTTACACAAAACACTACAGTTGTTATAAATTCAGTTTTGAGTTTAAGTTTCTCGGTGCTGGTCCTCCGCAGAAGTTTTTTTTTTTTTTTAAACAAAATTAAAACTTCATTAGCTGTAATAACTAATTATACATAATTGGGATGTAAGGGCTTTTTTAAAATCTCCAATATATAAGAAGCTGCTATTGTGATATTTCACTATTATTTATTGTATTATTAATATGGAGTACAGGCAAGATTTTTCTCATCTTCCACAAACAACATCACATGTGCATAGACGTTTATTATTGGGAAGATCTCCACAATGGCAATGCATAGCCATGGCGCTTGCTCCATATTTCGAGTTGAATACTTGAAAACAGTCGAAGCCTCCACGAATGCCGTCACATTTGCCATCCAACGTCATTTGTTTGGGACAAAACTTGAGATCCCCCGTGTGTTTTAACCAAGTCAATTTATTTGAGAATGTAATGTATATTCTCTTTGAAAATTTGTATAAATGACAAGAAGAGCTACTCTACTACAACTACTAATAATAATAATAATAAACAATTATACAAAAATAATAATAATAATAATAAATAAGTGACGGTGGTCGTACCATAGGTGTGATTGAAGAGAGCGAACAAAGCGCACACAATGAGAATGCTTCCTAGCTTCATGGTTATATTATCTCCAAGAAAATATTCTTAACTTGAAGTCTTAACTCTTAAGAAGATGGGACACAAGTTGACTCCAAATGAGATGAATATATATAGACCTTCGAGCATCCAATTTGGTAATTGTTTAGAGGCTTTTACATTCATTAAAATCAGATATAGCAGTTTTATTAAGAATCCTATAGAATAGATGGATTTGGATTATGTGGAAAAGTGGTTATATTATTTGATCACAACTACTTATTGATGATGATATAAGAGAGAGAAAAGTATATAATTTTTAAATAAGTAATCGCAATCAATTAACATGATCACTTTTTCACGTGAAAGGATCCAAATCCAGAATGGATACATTATAAAGCAGGTGTTTTATTGATCTAATAATATTATATTTGATAAATTATTATAATGCAATACTTTAATGAAAATTTCAATAAGAAATGTAATAATGATCATTTGCAAGATAGCAATTAGAGATTGTTGACCAATTATATATTATATAGTAAAGATGATTAATAGTCATTGAATGATTTAACCATTCCAAGATGAGCAATAATTATTTAAAAAAAAATAATTAAGTGATTCAGGTCCACTTAATTATTTGGTGGTCCCTCTCACATAAGTGAATTTTTTCTTTCATTTTTGTCTATCCTATTTTTTTTTTTTCCCATTTTGCCTCCCTGATTTGAGAGAAGGAGCACCCAAATTTTCATACGTCAGTAGCACTATAATTCCTCTAACCATTTAGGTAATAGCCACTGACAGTTGACCAGCCAAAGATAGTTAATAGTAATTGACAATAAAATCAAACCATTGACAAATGCAAATGATAATTGCCAAATGATATATGATTATATATTGACCAGTCAAGAATGAATTAATGATATAACTTGAGTAATTTGAATTACATGGTCTTTTTCTTTAATTATAAAGAGAACTAATGACCATTCTTTTTTTTGATCTTTTTAAAATAAATATTGCTTAATTATTTTGTTATGAATTGTGGTCGTTTTGAGAAATAATTTTTTCCTATTTTAAAAGTTTAAGAAATTTATTATGTCTTGAGTATATCTTTGGTGTTATAAGAGTAGATACTCTTTTAAAAAAATTAAAAAATATATAACTTCAATGACATTAACATTAATCGGTGGGTGGAATAGGTAGAGTCAATTTTATATATATCTTTGTTCGCATGAGAATTCAATTCTCATGTTCTGATTCAATTAGTGGTGGGCCTCATATTTATTAAAAAAAGAAGAAAAAAAAAGTTTTGCACGCAAATCGAAGGTTCATTAATATGAGAGTTGAATTCTAATGCAACATGAGGAAATGTTTTATATATATATATATATATATTAATTTTAGTAAATAATGTATTGAGTCTCGTAATACTGAGGATATTCCAACGTAGAGACATGTTTGGTCCTTAAATTTTAAAAAAATATGAAATGTGATTCCTAAATTTTTTCAATGTGTATATTTTTAATGTGGATTTACATAAAATAAAAAAAAATTATGTAACGTGTGCGTCTTTATTATCTCATTTGATATTTTTATCAAACTTTAAGTGAAGTTATCATGTTCAAATTATTTAACCATTTTTTGTACCAAATTTTTTATGGTAAAAGCCTAATTTGTCCCTCCAACTTATAATTATGCGCGCTTTGGACTTATAAGCTCAAAGACATGATTTTTGCGTAACAATTTCTGTTATATTTTAATAAAAAATTGGGAAGAGTTCTAAAAATTCCTTTGGTTTTTCTTAGAATTAATCATTTGCCCCTTTATATATTTTTTATTATCATTTATCCCTTTACGATTTTTACCATCAAATCCTCCTTTTAACACTGTTAAAAATAAGTATACTATCCATTTACCCTTATAAAAAGAATTACTATGAGACTATCTATTATAGTGTCCCTACTCATCTTTTCCCACTTTATGAGATGAAAATTTCATAGTGATTACAGTAAATTAGCTTCTTAATTAAATTTGATTATTAGATTAACAAAAGCATTACCTTTTTATTTTATCCAACTTCACATTATACACAATAGTTGATAAAATCACAAAATTGATTATTCACTTCCTTTCTTAAATCCTCAATGCATAAGATGCTATAGTGACAGTGGGGGAGCCGGGCTCCAATTTGAGCCCGGGCCAAAAACTTATATGTGTATTTATTTTTCTTAATTTTAGTTAGTTCATATCATAATATATTTAAATTATATTAAATACAGAACACCTGAGCAGCACTAAGAAAAATTTACTAAAAATAGTTTTTATTCATTTAAAAACTTACCCAAATCTTTTACCAAAAATATTTTACGTTTTAGATAGGGTCAAATTATGAATTGTAGCCCGGGCCCAATTACAATTTTAACCCAAATTATAATTAATTAAATAATTACATATAATGAGTATAATTTATTAAAATTTAGGCCGAGTTAAGGCCACACCGCGAGTATACGTGGCTCCGCCACTGTATAATGATATATCACAATTATTTATTGTATTATTAATATGGAGTGCAGGCAAGATTTTTCTCATCTTCCACAAACAACACCGCATGCGCATAGTCATTTATTATTGAGAAGGTATCCACGTACAATGGCAATGCGTAGCCATGGAAGTTTTTCACGACACTCTCGGACACTCTGACACTCCCGACACTCCTACACGCGTTATAGAAATTAAAAAAAAAGTTTAAAGATTGCGTTGCGTTGAGTTTTTAGTTCCAACTATTAGATTTGTTGCATTACGATTATTATTTTGTTGAGTTTAATATAAATATTTTGGATATCTTATGTTTATTTGCAAAATTTATGTATATTATAAGGTTAGATTCATTTTTTTGTTAAATTATTGACTATTAAATATAATATACACTACATAAATTAAAAATATTATTTAATATTAAAACGTGTCCTAACGTGTCAAAATCTAACATTTTTTTAAAATTAACTTGTCGGAGAGTCGTGTCGTATCGTGTCACATGTCTCGGGTCGGTGTCGGTGCTACATAGGTCTTGAGTATATCTTTGTTGTTATAAGAGTAGATACTCCTTTAAAAAAATTAAAAAATATATAACTTAAATGACATTAACAGTATTCAGTGGGTGAAATAGGTAGAGTCAATTATATATATATATATATATATTAAGAATCCTTTGACACTGGTATCAAATTTAAAATTTGACACATCATCTTATAGCCATTAGATCCTAAAAGATCAATAGTGTCACATGCTTACAAATCAGAGTCGTTGATCTTTTTGGATCTAATGGCTCTGAAATGGGGTGTCAAATTTCAAATTTGACACCGATGTCAACAGATCATACCTCATATATATTAATTTTAGTAAATAATGTATTGAGTCTCGTAATACTGAGGATATTCCAACTTAGAGACATGTTTGGTCCTTAAATTTGAACAAATATGAAATGTGATTCCTAAATTTTTTTAATGTGTAATTTTAACTTTAAGAATCACATTCCACATTTTTTAATGTGGATTTACATAAAATAAAAAAAAAAGTTATGTAACGTGTGCGTCTTTATTATTTCATTTGATATTTTTATCAAACTTTAAGTGAAGTTATCATGTTCAAATCATTTAACCATTTTTTGTACCAAATTTTTTACGATAAAAGTCTAATTTGTCCCTCCAACTTATAATTATGTGTGCTTTGGACTTATAAGCTCAAAGACATGATTTTTGCGTAACAATTTCTGTCAGGGGAAGGTTATACTTACAATATGTTTTCCTTTATAACCTCTTATAACCAATATCTTAACCGCTGATTTACGTCAATCAACGGTTAAGATTTTCGCAAATAAAATTTATTAATTATTTATTAATTCACACCCCTAGTGAGAAACCCTTGCCCTCTCAATCCGCGAAAGGGGTTAGTCCCATCCTATGTGGGGTGGGGAAACCTTGGGTATATATTAAAAAAAAAAACCCCATCATTCTAGGATTGCATTGGATAACTTTGTTTTCTATTACTTGATAAATACTTTTCCCAATTGAATAGCTGATTTTCAATCTTAATCAATTTGGCAACTAGCATAATTTCTGTTAAGCTAGCCGGGAATCATTATATCATCATTTATTATTAATTAAGTTTCCTTATAATTAATAAATGATACGTCACCCGACAACTGTCTGAAAAGTTACTGAGAAGAAAGAAAAAAAGCTTAATATTATAACTATGTATTATCCGTAATACATAATTACATTTTTAAAGAGAGAGAAAAAACACAACTTTAATATTATAACTATGTACTACTTGCAGTGTTTTATAATCCGAGTCGACCTGAATTTCGATGACCCGGTGGGTTCTCTGGTCCGAGCGGTCATTTAGACTGATTTTGCAGTCTACTCTATTTGGATGGTTGACCCGGGTTAGACCGGTTGACCCTATTTTTTTTATAAATCTTTTTTTGTTTTTTTGTTGAGAACTCTTGAATTAAATCATGCTCATATTTTATGGTAAATATGATTAAAAAATAAAGTGAAAATAAGAAGGTATTTTAGATTAATACGGTTCATTTATGTAATTTAGTTGCATCTTATAATAATCTCAAGAAGTTAAATAGGGATAAACACAGATGGTCTCATCTCAACGGTGGACACTTTCTCCTTAGTGTATATATCATGCCTACCATTTGTTATCATGATTTAGTTTATATGTGTTATGTCAAGGCATAAAAGGTGCATTTAGCTCACATTGTGATTTTAATCTAATGTTAGGATATGGTCTAGAGCTAAAAGCCTGTATGTATATAATATTTGCTATCATTGAGAGCCAATTTATTTTTTGAAACACATTGATAGTTCTCTTATGTGAGATTTTAATATAAGTAATATGTTTATATTTTTTTAACATGTGAACCGTAAATCCGGTTGAACCTTGTTGAACCAGTAACCTAGTATCTCGACTGAGTCGATAACTGGTTCGAGTTTTACAACACTGACTACTTGTAGTATATAGTTATAATTTTTTGACCACATCAAACTTTAGATTCAGTCACTATACATCCGCTAAATCCTAAATATATGTGTATATATTTTGGAATGTCAAATTAGAAAACTCCTAAAATTCATTTTCTCTATAGTCCAATGTAACAACAAAGTGAAAAACAGTAAACATTTCTAAATTAACCATCTAGCCACTTGCATTAAATTGTAATAATTTGTAGGGAATTGTAGTTGTGCTTTAAAGCAAAGCATACTAAAAAGTCGTCCGTGTACAAGTGGCGTATCTTTCCCACGTGTATGAGTTAAATATAGAGTTGGCAATATGGGTTGAATCATTGTTAACCGGTCAAAATAGGATGGATTGAGTTATATCTTTCAACCCACCAACTCACCTCAACCCGCCCCCATTTAGTTGTAGTCAAAATGGATTGGTGGCGAGTCGGGGCGGGTTGGCTTTTAAAAAAAAAAGAAATACTATTAGGTAGTATTTTTTTTGTTACTAAGCTTTTGTGATATACATTTTTTTTACTACTCCTCTAGAAAAATAAAGAAGAAAAACTTTATTTATGACAAAGGTTATCCATAGATAAAGAAAAAAAAAGTTCCTAAGAAATATCTGACTGAATGTTAGTTTATATTTAGGATTGAGAATGAAAAAATTAAGGGAAGTGTGAAATAAAAATATAACTAATATTATAAAATGAGGTAGGATCCTAGGGTTATAGACATCAGAAACACACCAAAGAGACAGACATTCATCATCTGAACGGTTGCCCACACGACCACCTGATCCCCTTGAGTCATAGCCTGGAAGATCAACCGTAGAGCGGATTTGCGACCGTTCGTGGTGCGTTGCTGCAAATCGTGAGGCCAGTGGCGTAGCCATTTGGTCTCCAGGTGGGGCCTTGGCCCCTGCTAACTTTTTTTAAAAAATTATTATTATATACATTTATATAATTAATTATTATTTGGCCCTTCTAAAATTAAAATCTGGCCCCACCTATGCTCTTTGTCTCTCAGCTAATAGCCTAATACATTCTCAATAGAATTGGAAACCTCAGCGGTGTTTTCGTGTCTGCTCGCCTTTCTCTCAAAGTTAGAAATCCCAATGACATTTGCTCTTAAATTGGTGCTTTTTTATTCTGAAATTTTTCTAATTTTTTTGTGATTGATATTATTTTGTGAAGATATACTTTGAGAGTTTTGTTCTTTAGTGTTTCCTTAAATATTTGAATCTGAATCGTCTTTATATACTCTCTCTTGACAAATTATGAAGTTATGCAGCATCTCTATGGCTTTTTTCATAGCGACAAAGCCTATTGCATTTCACGTCGTTGCTCTTTAAAACAAAATGTTATTTTTTCTTTCTCACAATAACTATTTTATAAATAATTAAGAAATTGCAAGCAATTACTTAATACTTATACGATACATCTCGCAATTGTATAAATTAATTCATGATAACTTAGTGACTTATAGCACCTTTATTTTAATATCAAGCAAAAGTAAAAAATATAAATTATAAAGATATATGCAACTTAGTGTAATGGTATTGGTTTATGATTCTCAAAGACCAGTGTAGCTGTGTGGGGTTCCTCATATATGAAATAAATAAATAATAACTTTCATTTCAAACATACCCAAATGAATGCCACTAAAAAAACCATGCCAAACACTCTTAATTGTTTTTGGTAACTTTTTGTATAGATTAATGTAAAGCTGCTAAATTCTTTATTTTAGAATTGATTTTTTTAAAGACACTCCGATCTACATACATTATTTAGATTCGTATTTTATTTTGATAAATCTTAAGCTATTTTTTTCTTGGGCTTTAATTGTTCTACACTTTCTCTTCTACAAATAGTAATTCAAATTCAAAGAGTAGGTGTGGTTCAACTAAAATTACTTGGGTTGATTCTAGTGCAGTGTTGACATTATTTAGTAAATAATTTATATAAGTATGATAGAATTCATGGTAACTTTTTTTCCTAATAAATTTGTGTAATTACGATAAATATTTTAATAATTTGATGTGTCAAATTTTTTGGCCCCAACTAAATCGGAATCTTGGCTCCGCCACTGCGTGAGGCTTGAGAAGGTGAACTGAACGTGAGGAATCGTCACGCTCGCTTCTTCACCCCAGGTAATCAAAGCGGTGTTATTCATTTCTCATCGCATCGGTAAGATGCGCTTCCGCGTTTCTGATGATATACCTTCAATTGGTATCAGAGCCAGATTGTGATGGGGATTTAGATCAGCTTTGACTTATTTATTTATTTTTATATGATTTGAAAATATGACACCTGTAACTGTTATTGATATTCATGTTGTTAATGGTTTATAGTTCATTTTCATAAAAGATTACATTTTAATCGGTAAAAATGCTTTAATCCATGGTTAGGGTCTCTCTTGTATTTCTCGATTTGTAACAAGGAGGCTAATCCCATATGATTAGGTTTCCTCTTGCTGTTTTTTATTTATTTCTGGAATTTCTGTGTATTTTTCCAATATTTTGTCAAAGTTCAAGATCAAGAAACCACGAGGAAGATGCGCAGTCAGCATTGTCAGAGACTTTGGCCGCCACTCTCCGGCAAATAAAGAGAGAGTGAGGGAGCATCCGGCCACCTTTTTGGGTGGTTCCGGTGACGGTGCACTCGTTTCTATGTGGCGGTCCTTCCCCTGGAATTTCAGCCTGAGTTGACTTCGGGTGACGGCGCGGCAGACCTGACGGCTAGCGTTCCTCTTTCGCGTCCTAGGGCTTTTGGGCCAAAGATGTGCAACAATCAAGTTGGTTGTCCTATTTCAGGTGCAGAACAGGGCAGTCAACTTTGAACCTGCACAACTAGCTGCATGTTTGGTCAATGAACTTGATACTTTAGAGGCATATAACATACTTATCTATCTCTGCAACGCAATTGGATCCACACTGTTTGGAGGTCTCTAGGCTGAGATATGTGTTCGGGAAGTTGGCTGTTCAATTCCGATATTCCTAGCTCAAGTTATGTAGCAATTACAAAAGATATTCAGACCAAAAGTGTTGCAGAATTTTCTGTTTAGTATCATCACATTTGTTCAGCATCCATCATACCACAAGGGTAACAGTCCATCCATAACATTTGTATCAATCACCTTATTATGATTGCAATATATTTATTGATGAAATATGATTTCTATGTAAAGAGTGTCGTGACAGTGGAAACCAGAAAGAGTTGATATCAAACGGGAAAGCATTTGAGAACTAGTTTGAAGATTAAGAAAATTCTTACATTTATTTCTTTTACAAAACATGTAGTTTACACTTTGACTTGACCAATCTTTTTGACTAGTAAACATGTCAGAGTTTCTGGGTTTAATATTTTATACGATAAGATAACAAATTTTAGAAAAAAATTAGGGAAGGGGGAGTTATAGACGTGTAGGGATTCTCAACCCTAAGTACCACATTCAACTTAAAACCATATTTTCAACACACGCTCCTTAATTGATTACACGGTCCGTTTTTACTTTTTGACACTACGTTTTTACAACACTGAATGGTCATTTAGCGGCTTCATTTTAATTTTTTTTGGTTACAAATTTAGCCCTTTAATTGATTATTAAATCATAT
>JAVKPL010015882.1:0-13316 GCA_032173675.1 Gastrolobium villosum
CAACTCTTTCTGATCAAACAGATACTTTACACTTTTGTGGTCACTGTAGACAACAAAACCGGCACCGTATAAAAAGTGTCGCCAGATTTTCAATGCGAACACTACGGCCGCCCACTCAAGATCATGTATTGGATAATTCTCTTCATGCAGTTTTAACTGCCGAGAAACATAATCAACCATCTGACGTTGCTGCATCAATACACAGCCTAATCCAAACTTAGAAACATCACAGTATATTTCAAATTTACCTGCAGGAACAGGCAAAATTAATACCGGAGTGTTACTTAACTTCTTTTTTTTTTAATTCTTGAAAACTCACTTCACATTCTTGGATCTACACAAATGGGTTCCCTTTACGGTTAACCGTGTTAAAGGTAGTACCATCAGTGAAAATCCCTCAATATAACGCCTATTATATCCAGCTAAACCAAGAAAACTCCTGATCTCTGTAATATTTTAGGACGTTGCCAATCTAACACTGCTTCAATCTTACTTGATCCACTGCCACTCCTTCAGATGAAATGAAATGACCCAGGAATTGTATCTCAGAAAGCTATAAATCACACTTGGATGACTTAGCATACAACTGATGCTCTCGAAGAATCTGCAGAACAACTCTCAAATGCTCATAATGTTTTTCTTTCCTCTTTGGATATATTAGTATGTCATCAATAAAGACAACCACAAACGAATTCAGATAGGCTTTAAAGATCCGATTCATATAACTCATGAAAATGACCTTTGCATTTGTAAACCCAAAAGGAATAACCAGATACTCATAGTATCCACATCAGAACCTGAAATCTACCTTTGGAACATCATCCGGCTTTGTCCGAATCTGATGATACCCGGACCGGAGATCAATCTTAGAAAATACAGTCGCACCACGCAACTGATCCAACAAATCATCTATACGCGGCAAAGGATACTTAATTCTTGACGGTAACCTTGTTCAACTGCCGGTAATCTGTACACAATCTCATAGACTCGTCCTTCTTCTTAACAAAGATCACTGGGACTCTACACGGAGACATACTCGGTCTAATAAAATTCTTACTGGACAAGTCATCACTCTTCTTCTTTAATTCAAATAATTCCAGAGGTGACATTCGGTATGGAGCTAGAGACATAGGCCTCACTCCAGTCAACTAGTCAATTGAAAATTCAATTTCCCTCTCTGATGGAAAATTCACAATTTCATCCAAAAAGACATCCACAAAATCAAAGAAAGTAGGAATATCAGAAATTGGCTCCTTATTGACGCCAATCAGACCTCCCAACAGAATAAACTCTGAATCTCCTTCCTTCAAGGCATTTGCAACCCAAAGGACAACCATATCCAGAGACTCTCTCACTTAATCGTTAGAGGAAATAGAAAGCAACAATCAATCCTTACCCAGTACATAGATAACCAATCCATTCTCAAAATTACATTCACAAAGACAAAATGACAGACCATAAAGTCAGCAAAATTCTCTCTGTCATCATACTTAAACTTCACATCCTTCCATACAATCTAACATTCCCAACAGCCGTAATAATACCCAGTACTTTCAGTCAATGCCAAACCAATCCAAGTCTGTTCTAGTGCAGTAAAAATTGCTACAATAAAATCCGGTGATGGATCATCATTATTAAATGTCCTACAAAGTCCTTCTCTGGAGGAACCATATCTCTGCATATATTACACTAAGGAATGAGTTAGCTACGCTCACACTTAGTGATCACACATGCATTATACAGCACTCCAAGAAAACACTCGAGAACATCCAAATTCGAACATCTCATGCTATATATCATGTAACTCCCTAGAGAAACTGCTCTGATACCATAAATGTAACATCCCCGTCTCGAGCCGGTTCAATTAACATACATATGATACAAACAGAAACAGCAGAAGACTTAACTTACGAAAATACGAGCTAACTTTTTCTTTTTCTTTTTTTAAACTTAATTAACATGACATATCACATTGCATACTTCTTCTAATTTAATTCTTATTTGACGGAGACGAAAATCGGACAGAGTAACCTCTGTAAATTGGACAACTGGGGATTTGCAAATCCCACTCTCAAGGTATCCTGATAGACAATTTCTACAATATATATTTTCAGACATACCAGATATCCATATAGGATCATATACCCATCCATGGGCGCATGCATAACTTGGCTCCGTGCCACTATGTCTAACAGCATGCAATTTCAGCACATTCATGTATCTGAATATACAAATGAACATGCATCAAATATGAACACATATACAAAACATATACGCACCATATATTGTATAATGGATCAAACATCATGATCACCAAATGAATAGAACACTATACAACAATATATGTTCTCCAAAAATAACATCTATAATAAATAGTAGCCTCCGGCTACCCAGAACTCCATATCCTCATACTAGTACCTCTAGCCACGGGTAGTGTCCTTGTCCCATGAGGGCTCTTCAATTAACTGTGTTCCTGAAATCATATCCCCAAACGGGGTTAGAGACGAATCTCTAGTAAGCTCCAGGTTTATAGAGAACTCTCCATACCCTGGGCTCACTTCCTGCATGACAGTCAGATACATGATATACAAAACATCATATAAGCAAATATCATAGCTGAACATATCTCATATAACATATCATGTAATCCAATATCATAACTAAACCAAGCATATACACAAAACTTATCAGAGACGTACGCAGTCATTCCCAAGGGATGACCCCAAGCGGAAATCAACGCACATAACAAATATCTTTTACAAAAATCATCACAATACTCACATCAGAACAAAACATGTTATCGCATAGACGTACGCAATCATTCCCAAGGGATGACCCCAAGCGGAAATCAACGTACGTGTTCCCAAGGGATGACCCCAAGCGGAACCAGAACATATCGAAGGCGTACATCGTCAATCTCAGGGAAACCCCAAGAAGACATCAGTGTACATAGGATCAATGGCCAAAGATCATCACATAACAGAGGTGTACACAATCAATCCCAAGGGAGGACCCCAAGTGGAAAGCAGTGCACAACGGAAATAGAGTAACTCAGAGGTGTACACTATCAATCTCAGGCAAAACCCAAGAAGACATCCGTGTACCAAAAGTCAATACAGAAATCATATCATAATCAGTCTTATCATATCATATCACATCATCATATAGCTCTATATGAATGCATCTATATCATATATCTCATATATATCATACAAACTGACCACAGTCCGTACACTATGGCGGAACACAAAGTAGGAGTGAACCCCATAAACATAGAGCTTACCTCTCGTAGCTTTACAATTTGCTTACTTGAAGAACAAGCTACTTATCTTGCTCCACTAGAATCCAAACGTTCACAATCCCTAGGCACACCTAGAGACGGAATTCAACACAAAACTTAATAAAATGATATAATGCCATGTAAATATACAAGACACAAACTTTATTGTTTATTTTCTTTTTACTTAATCATATTAAGTCATGAGTGAGTGGTTCTTTGTTCAACAAATCCCCACAAAATTCCACATATTCGATTAGTCTTAGGATAGTCCCAAAAGGCCTTCAGAACACTCATTACTCCTCTTAGCACCTAAAGGCCTATTTTTCTCAATTTAAGACAAAGTGCTCATTACCAAGAAGCTATAAGATTTCTCTTTGTGTAGTGCCTAAGCCACCTATGTAAATTATTTTACGCATATAAGTGTTCTCACTTTGCGAAATAATATCTCCGAACATATACCTCCTTTGAAAATGGCCAAAACTCATTTTAGGGCCATACAAAGGAGCTACCTTATTTTCTTTTTTATTTCACCAAAGCAAAGGTCCATATACCTTAGAATTTTATTCCACGCATAAAAGATGCTCACTTTGTAAAACAGTAACTCATAGCACATACTTCCTTTGTAAATGGCTAAGAGGCACATAAAGGAAATCATGCCAACTTCATGATTCCAATGCTTTAGTCCATCAAATTCAAGCTTATCACACACCTCTAATCTAAGATTCATTAATTCATATATACGATACTGTTCACCTCTACAGCACTATTCATGTATACGTCACTATTCACGTATACGACACTATTCAAAAATACAGTATCTTTAATTTTCCAAATACATTTTCACCGTTAAAATTCTCATCTAAACACTTTTCTCAACATGAGCTAAACTTGAATCAAGCTCTAACATGTTCAATCAAACCAAATTTTCAAAATGAAAACCTAAATTCAATCTTCATAAAAACATGAAAAGGAAGGGAATTTCTTACCACAATGCACTCTAGAACAAACTAGAGATGAGATTCTAAGCTCACATGACCTCAAGCTCCATCAAAATCCATCTTTTCCATGAAATTCGAAATCTTTGGGGGAAGAAGATCTCTCTCTACAGTAAAACCCACCCCGAAATACTAGTACCAATGGGTTCCTCTCGAAATTTCTCACAGGTTTGGCTTTGGAACGGAGTGATTTGGAGATCTCTAGCTCAAGTTATGAATTTTGGAAGATTTAAAATCAAAATCATCTTTCCTTTCCTTTTTCGTTTTTGTCTTCTCTGCCGTGGAGAAGAACTGTGAATAGTGACTCATTTGAGTCACTTATATCAGTTCATTATACCAGCGGGTATAAGCTCATCTATCTACGTACCTCCATTCATTACCAAACTTCACCCAATAGACTAGAATATTTTTCTAGTCATATTACTAACTTTACTTTTACTTTTCGGGTAACTTTGTTTACCCGTATTTTTACCCCTTAACTGTCATTTTAACTCATTTTTCACCAAAGGTGACTTTATTTCTTTTAGTTCTAATTATTCTTCCATATTAAATCCACATCTACTAGTGAGGGTTATTATAGTTCCAGCAAGAAAATTTGAAGACTGCTGTGAAGGAGCCGGGTTGATGCTGAAGCCGACGCATTGAAGTCGGAGGGGGACATTTGTTTAGCCCTCCTTCAAAGCTAAGCCCAAGCCCATTTGAGGGGTTTTCCTAAAACACCCCTAACCCTAATTTCCACCCCTTATAAATACCCCCTTTTGGGGTGAAGGCTAGGTAATATGAGAGGATTTTATTTGAGAGAAATTCTGAGAGAATTTGTTTGATTGTTTGAGCAAAAGCTTCATGCTTTGCATTTGAGAGATCTCTAGGGAGAGTTTGAGAGAAACATCTCTTGGGTAGTTTGATTATCACCATTGTTGGAGAGGTTGTGTTGACCACCACATTGGTGTATTTGATTATTGTAACCATTATTCTCGTAGTGGATTTTTGATCTGGACTAGGTCCCGTGGTTTTTACTTCTTCATTGGAGAAGGTTTTCCACATTAAAATTTGGTTGTGTTCTTCTTCTTCTCTCTCCTATTTGTTTTGATTTTTCCGCTGCGCTGCCCACCTGGTGATATACAGGCCGTGGTACTGTCGAGATCCAAGCTCCGGATCTGGTTGATTGACTTCCGCACAAAAGACTTCCTAGTCGAGTTTGAGGGAACCGAGTTCCCAACAATAAAACTGTAGTTATCAGCCTGTTCAACTTCATCTTTGTCGAAATCTGAACATTCTTTACTTGGTTAATGAAACTTGCACAATTTCTCAATTATATATAAGTTACAAGATAATATTGTGTTATCTGTACCACTTGATCTCTTACAATTGAGAGCATGGGCATGTGATCTTAAATCAGAAGAGTAATTTTCATCATCTTCTTCTAGTTGATCATCTTCTTCTTCTTCTAGTTCATCATCTTCTCCTTTTCGCTTCTTCTTCTAATTGCATCTTTATCACCAACAAATTTAAATATTGTAGTTAGGAGGTACTATTTTCTCACTTTACACACTCAAATAATCATTTTGAATGCTATATTGGAATGTGCAAAAAAAAACTAATTTATGTTGACTGTTTGAGTCCCATGCACAATTATGAGTGTGACACTATGTCCTAAAAAATATTCTTTCAAAGTGGAATCTATCTTCAATATTGAACACTATCATTCCAAACATGAGCACATTGAACAGTCTTCCAATAAAAATTACTTCAAGAGTCTTAACATTCAGGGCATATACTTGACAACTCTCAACTTCATGCTTCATACTGACAATATTGGTTGCTCACGTGATTTGTGACCTTTTAGTTATATTATAACAGTGATATTCATCTTTTGTGATTTCATTCGATGATCAAGGAAAATCAAGTCCTAGATAAGATGTGAGACTTATTCAAAATAAGTTTCAATTGGTCGGTTTGTCTATCTCACTATCTAAAAATTATTCTAAATAATTATTAAGTTTTCAAAAAATTAGGAAAAAACCAAAATAATTAGGATATTTTATGTCAGCAGTCCTAGTTTGCAGGGAAGAGGAGTCACCTGAATTACTCTTAAACTCGGAGCCACCCATCACAGCGATCCATGATGTTCTCAATTTTGAACAATCCCGAACAGTTAGATTCCTCGAAGGCGTCCAATTTGCACGATAGCTTTCAGGACATATCCCAATGAGATTTTCAAGATTCAAGAGGATGAGAACATTCAAATGAGGAAGCATGATATGGTTATCATATTGGTGAGATGAATGATCTTCGTGATCACATTCACCGAATACATATTTCAACTTCTTACACCAATTGATATTTATCTCTTCCAGGCGTGCAAGTCCTTCAACAAAACAGATTGGGAATATAGACTCTAACTTATCACAAGAACCAATGTGAATTTTCTTCAAACAGGGCATCACAAGAGCTGGAACTAATTCCCTGCTTGTATTAGAGCCATCCTCTCTTCCACCTGCAATTATATGCTTCAATTCAGCTGAATTTTTTATAAATAGATTTTCAAGCTACTGTAGACTTTGGGCAACAGACATTGAGAAGAGTACTTCACCAAGCGAGCAACTACTTAACTTGAGGATCTTAAGATTTTCTAAGTTACATTGCCATGGAAATATGCTTTGCAACAGTGGGCATGCGTGTATACAGAGTTTCTCTAATTTCTCAATAAAACGTAGCACTTGGAGAGGTGGACCTCGACACAATTCTTTCAAGTTTTTCATTCCCCTCAGTTCTAACTCAACCAACTTGGGAATCAATCCATGATTAGAGTCAGGCATTGTATCAAAAAAGCATTCTACCTCTGAAAAATAATAGAGATGGAGACTATTCGAAACATTCATGCCACCGATCATGTCTGGGATGATATTTTTACATCCTCCTCCTTGAAGGCTTCTCAAACAAACAGTCTCAGCTATTTGTACAAGTTTCATTTTAGATGCCTTCACATTCGAGATATCAAAATCCACTAGTTCTAGAACTCTCGTTTGTCCTCCCTCACGGTCAAAAATTGAGGTATTGGATTTGAAAAATTCAGTATATATTACAAACCTCTGCAGCTTTGGGAGAGTAAAAGTATCCACAATGCTCTGGAAAATGTATTGATCACAACATGCTGCAAGATATAACTCTTCTAGTTGTGAGCATTTTCCTATTGCTCCATTATAGATTTTTTCTTCAATACGACATCCTGACAAATCTAGCAGCTTCAATCTTTTCAGTTTTCCAATTCCGTTAGGAAGTTCATTTATGCTACAATATTGCAAGTCAAGAACCTCAAGTATTGTCAAGCTTGCTATGAAAGAAATATCACCTAACTCCCAATTGTTCAAGCGCAGAGTTTGAAGATTTGACAACAACTGGAGTGATTGAGGCAATGTCCATGGTGCTCTAAGATAGAAATCATTGATTAAAGAGAAAACCTTGAGCCCTTTCATTTCTTCAAATGTTGCATGTGATAAATTCAAGGAAGGTCGTATCCTAAAGTGTAGCAATAAAATTTCAAGGTTCGGAGCATTCAATTGAAGAGAAATTTCATTCCCATGGTACCACGAGCATACTGCAAAATAATCTCTTACACAATAATCCTCTGCCAAGGTACTGAGCGGTTTGTCAATATTTACAATAATTTTATGATCCTCTGATGTTTTTGCTATCCATGAGGCTACATCACGAACCATGTCATGCATCTTCACGTGGTTTTTCCTTTTCTCAACATGCATCAACAAACAAGAATCTGAAAGTTTGTTTATACCACTTCGGATCCAGCTCCTTGCCGAGTCTAATGAGAATCGACCTCCCAAACCCAGTCCAACTGCATATCGGATCAAAGCTTCTATATCAATTTCAAAGTCTTCCGGAAACATAGAGCATATCAAGAAAAGCAACTTTGCTTTGTCGTCTAAATAATCATAGCTTAACTTAAGACAAGTAAAAGCATCTCTCACTTCTTCTTCCACATGATCATCGATTGTGTCTGGATGCCTCAAGCTGTCTAATGACATCTCCCACTCAACTTTAGATTTTCCTTTTAAAGAAGATCCCATAGCTACGGCTACTAGTGGTAGTCCATTACATTCATCACAAAGTTCCCGCGGCACATCATTTAATGACTTAGAGAAGGCATCATCAATGTTTGCATGCTTCTGGAACAAAGTCCAAGAATCATCTTTAGATAAGAGATCCAAATAAATACTTTTTTGGCAATCCATTGAACTACATACACCTTGACGACGAGTGGTTAGAAGGACCTTCCATCTTCCCTTTGAATCATTGTCCAAGCAAATCCCTATATTCTTCAATTCAAACTTTTTCCATAAATCATCTATTATTATAAGAATTCGCTTCTTTTGTTTCAAACATAACCATAAACGTTGTGCTCTTGCATCTTCATTTTGTTCCTCCAATTTCAAGGATAACATATCTGCCATTTTTTGTTGAATGTTTATAATGTTTGGAGATTGAGACACAGCAACTAATATAACCTTATCAAACAAATTCAACTGCTCAACTTTCTTTCCCACTTCAGTTACAAGAGTTGTTTTCCCAGATCCACCAATCCCATACACTCCTATCATATAGATGTCATCATTGTGGAGTGCCTCCCAAAGTTGAGTGTAAGCCACTTTTGTTGATTCAAAGGAAGTAAAATTTTCAGATGATAGGTATTGAATGCCCGGGAGAGGAGCAAGGTGAGAAAATGGCTGAATGTTGCTTGTGGCTTTGAATTTCCCCATTTCCTCTATCTTTTTCGCCACTTGCTTGCATAAAAGATATCCTCCCCAGGTTGGACACCATCCTTCATAGCAATTGTTGTTTGTGTCCATCCTTTGTTCCAGCTTCTCCACCTCTTTCAGTAGATTTTCCACATCTTTCACCCATTTATCCACAGGTTCTTCAATTACTTCAGTTTTATCCTTGGCTTGTTGAACACGAACCAGCATGCTATCTCTTTCGGATGTCAGCTCCTTCTTTTCATTCTCAAGATCTGTGATTACTTTATTTGGAAAAAACAAGTATTGTCCCTCACGAATTGCTGGATCCACCAAATATTTAGCACCACTCGTCACAACGGCCTTAGCGATATCAGCCAGTATATCCATGGTAATCTGGCAATAGAATCATGTGCACTGATTAGTCAACTCAAATTTTGTTTTTGGTGAGCGATATAACTCAAATTTTAGTCCCACACTCAGAAGCCTAATATTACAAAAGAATAAACTTATATTAGTATCGGAAGTATTCAAGAATGAGTTATAAAGAAGTACCACATCATCTAGATATAGACCAAGTGATAATCATATAAGTGCAAAAGACCCATAAACCAACATCCTTAAGATTTTGGGTTAAGATGTGGTGTCGACCCACTTTATGGTTTATCATTTGGCCCATTGATGGATGAGCCGGGTAGCCGGGTATTGGAGATGGTGATGTTTCAAGGCCCTCCGCAGAAGACTAGTGTGACTCCAATACTTAAAGAAAAGAAAAAGACTTCCGTAGAAGTTGCCCTTAAAGGGGAGCATACCACATTGTCTACACATAGAGCAAGTGATAACCATATAAGTGTAAAAGACCCATAAACCTACCGCTTAAGGTTTTGGGTTAAGACGTGGTGTCGACCCATTTTGTAATGAATGTATCATTTGGAAAGGGTTTGGACTCCCCCTACCATTACCAACAATTGGAATGCTAAAAAAAAACCAAACGCCTGTTATAGAAAAAAAAACCAAAAGCCAAAACAGACAACTTTGAGTTTAATCATATATAGATATCAAATCTAAACAGTAGGTTTTGAGTCTAATCGTAAATGCATATTCATAATGGGAAAACTTCATACCTTGTCTTTGAAGCAGATGCAGTGTTAGCTTAGCTGAGTTGGGATCACACACTGCAATGTCCTCTTTTCTTCTTTAATGGTGAATCGCAAAGCTAAGGGATTGGTCAACCATTACAAACACCACACCTACTCCCTTCAATCTCTGAACATGTTGCTCGACGCTTGAAATTATTATTTTACATGTGACAATGCATGGATATTCGTTTTAAAAATCATTTTAAGACATTGAAAAAAGTGAATAAAGTAAAGGAAAGGACAACGAAGCGTGCCTCCCAGTGAATCACCATTAACAATCAATCTATTTATTAATTTCTTAATGTCTAAAATTAAGTTAATGAATCTTCAAATATTATTAAATTAAGTTTAAAACAGCCTGTTAACAATATTAGATTAGATTCTCTTTATTTCTTTTATTAGTTAAGCCCAAGCTTATGAGATTGGTCAATGATTCCCTCCGTTTTTTACATCTACTCTTTCTTCTCAATTTCTTAACCGGTGCGTATAATTTAAAGAGAAAAATGTTTATCCTTTTAGATGACACTATTTATATTTTTTCACTCTTATAAAGAGGTAAGACCCACACCGTTATTTTTTTGGTCAACTCTCTCTTCATTTATCTATCTCTTTCTCTCTCTTAAAATGACACAACTTTACATACTTTAAAATGACACACATTTTACCCAAAAAAAAAATATTCTTAATTCAAAAACTAATAATTATATTTTATTAATTTTTTCTGATTTACTTAATAAAATATGAAGAGATAACGATAAAAGTTTAAAAGTAATAATATTTTTAAATTTTCTAAAAATACCAAATAATCAAAAGAAAATAGAATTTATAGAACTATAATCATTTTTAATCAAAAAGAATAATAGTTAATGAATCATTAAAGAGAAATTGTTTTCTTATGTCACATAAGAGTGTTCTCTCCTACTCTACTCACATCAAAAATTGAGCCCTATTTTTTTTTTATTTTTTTCAAAAAAATTGATGACCCACCTTATTTTGTCTCAGCATAAGATACTCTTATCAGCTGTTGCATAAGAAAACTAATGTCCATCATTAGATATTCTCGCAATAATTTTAAAACTGTCCAATACTTGGGCTCGAGTCGACAATGATTAAATAATCGTTTTAAAATCATTTTGAGTTAGTAGAACCGTCAACACGGGACAGGTTGGGTTACATATTTCAACCCACCAATCTGTCTCAACCTGCCCCGTTGGGTTGTAGGTCGGGGCAGATTGGCCCGCCGGGTCAATTTTTTTCTTTTACTATTAGGTAGTGTTTTATTTGTTTTTAAACTTTTGTGATATCCAATTTTTTGTTATCTTAGTACTCTCTCGAAAAAATATAGAAGAAAAACTTTATTTATGAGAAAGGTAATTTATGTATGGAGATAAAAATAAGTTTGTAAAGAATATCTGATTAAATATTAGCTTACATTTAAACTTAAAATTGGAAAAAATTTAAGGGGAACATGATATGAAAATAAGTAATATTATAATATTAATAAAATATAATTTATTTTTAATTTTTTAAGCGGGTAGACCTGCCAACCCGCCAATCCACTATAAAATGGGGCGGGTTGAGATTTTTAACTCAAATTCAAGAGGCTAGGAGGGACAGGTTGACGGCCGACCCGTTTTGTCACCCGTACATAAAAGAAGTAAAGGATATGACACACAAGTGAGCCTCCCATAAATCACAATTAACAAGTAGTCTTTATACATTTATTTATTTATTTTATGATTAGAGATAGAACAAAAGAAAGCGCCAGCAACTATTGTCTCAAGATTAACTTATATTTGTTTTAGTGGTTAGGTGCAAACTACTGAAATT
The DNA here is from genome assembly GCA_032173675.1 of Gastrolobium villosum. NCBI lineage: Eukaryota > Viridiplantae > Streptophyta > Magnoliopsida > Fabales > Fabaceae > Gastrolobium > Gastrolobium villosum. The sequence goes on from JAVKPL010015882.1 coordinate 11,996, forward strand.
AAAGAAAAGCAAGTGGCATCAAACTTCATATATAATTTTATACGGTTGAGAAATTATACTAATGATACGGATAAGGGAAGAAGATTGAGAAGTGCTCCTTTATGGAGTAAGGATTTTGTATTATGTAATTGATTGATATTAGTTCACCTTACTTGAGTCAATTTACTGCATTGAGTTACTGTTTTAAAGGGAGTTAGTTAGGCAAGTTAGAGTGAGGTGGCAAGTTAGTTACAGTTATGTGGTTAACCATGCTGTTAGCAAATGTTTATATATAAGTTGGACACATGGGCCACATGTGGCATTATCTTGAATAATAATCAAAAGTTCTCTTATGTTCTTTGTGTCTCTTCTTAAGAGTATTGCACTGTTAACATTGGTGCTTTCATCTCTTTGACTCTACGGTTACAACATGCGGCTCCAAGAGGTGGCGGAGGAACTAGGTTCCTGTCAACAGCGTGTCGATCGAACCTTGGAAGAGATTCAACAACGGTTCACCGATCATCAATCTCAGTTCTTATCACTCAACACTCAGTTACAGCAGATACATGCAGTCATCGTGGGTGGGGAAAATCATTCAGAGGGGCAAGGACAATCTCGAGTTCAACCAGGTTCTTCGAGCACTGATACTGCTCACTACAAGAAAATGTGTGTTTTGCGACAGATAATCAGCTGACGGTCAGGGTCAAACCATCGCCGAATAACATACAACAACGGTTACTTCGGCGTCCTAGCGAACCGTAACTGAACTTCAAAATTCCACTACGGCTTTTAGAGGCGGTTATAAACCGACGCAGAATACCATAATACAACGACGGTTTGAACTGACTCCAAGTAAGGTCGGTTACCAACCGACGGTAGAATTGTCATTTTAAGGCGGTTCGCAACTGTCGCAGGATAAAGTCGGTTTCTAACTGACGCAGAATGTCCATTTTAAGGTCACAAAATGGGTCCAGTCTTCATAACATTGGTGCAACCACAATTTTGTGGCTTTAATGTCTCTCATGATGAATTTATCTCTTTCACACATAAAACTGTACATGTTGGGCCCCTCTTTTATTTTCACATGCATGATCAGCCCAGAATGGTTATGACTCATACTTTGTAATGATACATACGTACAATGATTCTTTTTGGTAGGGCGTAGAAAGCGAACGAGAGTCTTGCTTCCCATTGAGCATACGGGTCGGGGGTAGCTGCCCTCTCAACGTGGGTGTGGCATGATTCTTGGAGACCGTGGAGGCTAGCTAGGAAAAATAAAATTATAGGAAATATTGTAATTATTAATGTAATAACATCTATCATTTTAAAGAATATAACCTTA
>JAVKPL010015883.1:0-13367 GCA_032173675.1 Gastrolobium villosum
TCGAAAAAGTTCACAAAATCAATTTCTTTTGCATTTATTTTATTCATCCATTTTCGACGGAATCCATTTTCCGTCAAAAACTTCACAAAATCAATTTCTTTTGCATTTATTTTATTCATCCATTTTCGACGGAATACATTTTTCGTCAAAAATCTCAACGGAATCCATTTTCCATCGAAAAACTTCATAAAATCAATTTCTTTTGCATTTATTTTATTCATCCATTTTCGACGGAATTCATTTTCCGTCCAAAATCTTCGACGGAATCCATTTTCCATCGAAAAACTTCATAAAATCAATTTCTTTTGCATTTATTTTATTCATCCATTTTCGACGGAATTCATTTTCCGTCAAAAATCTTAGACGGAATCCATTTTCCGTCGAAAAACTTCACAAAATCAATTTCTTTTACATTTATTTTATTCATCCATTGTCGACGGAATTCATTTTCCGCCAAAAATGTTCACAAAATCAATTTCTTTTGCATTTATTTTATTCATCCGTTTTCGACGGAATACATTTTTCGTCAAAAATCTTCGACGGAATCCATTTTCCATCGAAAAACTTCATAAAATCAATTTCTTTTGCATTTATTTTATTTATCCATTTTCGACGGAATTCATTTTCCGTCCAAAATCTTCGACGGAATCCATTTTCCGTCGAAAAACTTCACAAAATCAATTTCTTTTGCATTTATTTTATTAATCCGTTTTCGACGAAATTCTTTTTCCGTCGAAAAACTTCACAAAATCAATTTCTTTTGCATTTATTTTATTCATCCATTTTCGACGGAATACATTTTTCGTCAAAAATCTTCGACGGAATCCATTTTCCATCGAAAAACCTCATAAAATCAATTTCTTTTGCATTTATTTTATTCATCAGTTTTCAACGGAATTCGTTTTCCATGCAAAAACTTCACAAAATCAATTTCTTTTGCATACATTTTCGTAATCCGTTTTCGACGAAATTCTTTTTCCGTCAAAAATATTCACAAAATCAATTTCTTTTGCATTAATTTTATTAATCCGTTTTCGACGGAATATATTTTTCGTCAAAAATCTTCAACGGAATCCATTTTCCATCGAAAAACTTCATAAAATCAATTTCTTTTGCATTTATTCATATTCGACGGAATCATTTTCGACGGAATCCACGGAACCTCATTTTCTTGTCAAAAATCTTTTCGACGGAATCCATTTTCCGTCGAAAAACTTCACAAAATCAATTTCTTTTGCATTTATTTTATTCATCCATTTTCGACGGAATACATTTTTCGTCAAAAATCTTCGACGGAATCCATTTTCCATCGAAAAACTTCATAAAATCAATTTCTTTTGCATTTATTTTATTCATCCATTTTCGACGGAATTCATTTTCCGTCCAAAATCTTCGACGGAATCCATTTTCCTTCGAAAAACTTCACAAAATCAATTTCTTTTGCATTTATTTTAATCATCCATTTTCGACTTTCGACGGAATCCATTTTCCGTCGAAAAACTTCACAAAATCAATTTCTTTTGCATTTATTTTATTCATCCATTTTCGACGGAATTCATTTTCCGTCAAAAAAAATCCATTTTCCATCGAAAAACTTCATAAAATCAATTTCTTTTGCATTTATTTTATTCATCCATTTTCGACGGAATTCATTTTTCGTCAAAAATCTTCGACGGAATCCATTTTCCATCGAAAAACTTCATAAAATCAATTTCTTTTGCATTTATTTTATTCATCCATTTTCGACGGAATTCATTTTCCGTCAAAAACTTCGACGGAATCCATTTTCCATCGAAAAACTTCACAAAATCAATTTCTTTTGCATTTATTTTATTAATCCGTTTTCGACGAAATTCTTTTTCCGTCGAAAAACTTCACAAAATCAATTTCTTTTGCATTTATTTTATTCATCCATTTTCGACGGAATACATTTTTCGTCAAAAATCTTCGACGAAATCCATTTTCCATCGAAAAACTTCATAAAATCAATTTCTTTTGCATTTATTTTATTCATCCATTTTCGACGAATTCATTTTCCGTCAAAAATCTTCGACGGAATCCATTTTCCATCGAAAAACTTCACAAAATCAATTTCTTTTGCATTTATTTTATTCATCCATTTTTCGACGGAATTCATTTTCCGTCAAAAATCTTCGACGGAATCCATTTTCCGTCGAAAAACTTCACAAAATCAATTTCTTTTGCATTTATTTTATTCATCCGTTTTCGACGGAATTCATTCAAAAATCTTCGACGGAATCCATTTTCCATCGAAAAACTTCACAAAATCAATTTCTTTTGCATTTATTTTATTCATCCATTTTCGACGGAATACATTTTTCGTCAAAAATCTTCACAAAATCAATTTCTTTTGAAAAACTTCATAAAATCAATTTCTTTTGCATTTATTTTATTCGTCAAATGTCGAAAAACTTCAGAAAATCAATTTCTTTTGTATTTATTTTAGTCATCCGTTTTCGACGGAATACTTTTTTCGTCAAAAATCTTCGACGGAATCCATTTTTCGTCGAAAAACTTCATAAAATAATTTCTTTTACATTTATTTTATTCATCCATTTTTGACGGAATTCATTTTCCGTCAAAAATCTTAGACGGAATCCATTATCCGTCGAAAAACTTCACAAAATCAATTTCTTTTGCATTTATTTTATTCATCCATTGTTGACGGAATTCATTTTCCGCCAAAAATGTTCACAAAATCAATTTCTTTTGCATTTATTTTATTAATCCGTTTTCGACGGAATACATTTTTCGTCAAAATTCTTCGATGGAATCCATTTTTCGTCGAAAAACTTCATAAAATCAATTTCTTTTGCATTTATTTTATTCATCCATTTTCGACGGAATTCATTTTCCGTCCAAAATCTTCGACGGAATCCATTTTCCGTCGAAAAACTTCACAAAATCAATTTCTTTTGCATTTATTTTATTAATCCGTTTTCGACGAAATTCTTTTTCCGTCGAAAAACTTCACAAAATCAATTTCTTTTGCATTTATTTTATTCATCCATTTTCGACGGAATACATTTTTCGTCAAAAATCTTCGACGGAATCCATTTTCCGTCGAAAAACTTCATAAAATCAATTTCTTTTGCATTTATTTTATTCATCCATTTTCGACGGAATTCATTTTCCGTCCAAAATCTTCGACGAAATCTATTTTCCGTCGAAAAAATTCACAAAATCAATTTCTTTTGCATTTATTTTATTCATCTATTTTCGACGGAATTCATTTTCCATCAAAAATCTTCGACGGAATCCATTTTCCGTCGAAAAACTTCACAAAATCAATTTCTTTTGCATTTATTTTATTCATCCATTTTCGACGGAATTCATTTTCCGTCAAAAATCTTCGACAGAATCCATTTTCCGTCGAAAAACTTCACAAAATCAATTTCTTTTGCATTTATTTTATTAATCCGTTTTCGACGAAATTCTTTTTCCGTCGAAAAACTTCACCAAATCAATTTCTTTTGCATTTGTTTTTTTCATCAATTTTCGACGGAATAAATTTTTCGTCAAAAATCTTCGACGGAATCCATTTTCCATCGAAAAACTTCATAAAATCAATTTCTTTTGCATTTATTTTATTCATCCATTTTCAACGGAATTCGTTTTCCGTCCAAAATCTTCGACGGGATCCATTTTCCGGCGAAAAATTTCTCAAAATCAATTTTTTTTGCATTTATTTTATTCATCCATTTTCGACGGAATTCATTTTCCGTCAAAAAACTTCACAAAATCAATTTCTTTTGCATTTATTTTATTCATCCGTTTTCGACGGAATACATTTTTCGTCAAAAATCTTCAACGGAATCCATTTTTCGTCGAAAAACTTCATAAAATCAATTTCTTTTGCATTTATTATATTCATCCATTTTCGACGAAATTAATTTTCCGACCAAAATCTTTTACGGAATCCATTTTCCGTCGAAAAACTTCACAAAATCAATTTCTTTTGCATTTATTTTATTCATCCATTTTCGACGGAATTCATTTTCCGTCAAAAATCTTCGACGGAATCCATTTTCCGTCGAAAAACATAACAAAATCAATTTCTTTTGCATTTATTTTATTAATCCATTTTCGACGAAATTCTTTTTCCGTCAAAAAACTTCACAAAATCAATTTCTTTTGCATTTATTTTATTCATCCATTTTCGACGGAATACATTTTTCGTCAAAAATCTTCGACGGAATCCATTTTCCATCGAAAAACTTCAAAAAATCAATTTCTTTTACATTTATTTTATTCATCCATTTTCGACAGAATTCATTTTCCGTCCAAAATCTTCGACGGAATCCATTTTCCGTCGAAAAACTTCACAAAATCAATTTCTTTTGCATTTAATTTATTCATCCATTTTCGACGGAATTCATTTTCCGTCCAAAATCTTGACAAAATCAATTTCTTTTGCATTTATTTTATTCATCCGTTTTCAACGGAATACATTTTTCGTCAAAAATCTTCAACGGAATCCATTTTTCGTCGAAAAACTTCATAAAATCAATTTCTTTTGCATTTATTTTATTCAACCATTTTCGACGGAATTCATTTTCCGTCAAAAATCTTCGACGGAATCTATTTTCCGTCGAAAAACTTCACAAAATCAATTTCTTTTGCATTTATTTTATTCATCCATTTTCGACGGAATTCATTTTCCGTCAAAAATCTTCACAAAATCAATTTCTTTTGCATTTATTTTATTCATCCGTTTTCGATGGAATTTGTTTTCCGTCGAAAAACTTCACAAAATCAATTTCTTTTGCATTTATTTTATTCATCCATTTTCGACGGAATTCATTTTCCGTCAAAAATCTTCGACGGAATCCATTTTCCGTCGAAAAACTTCACAAAATCAATTTCTTTTGCATTTATTTTATTCATCCGTTTTCGATGGAATTCATTTTCCGTCAAAAATCCACGACGGAATCCATTTTCCGTCGAAAAACATACAAAATCAATTTCCTTTGTATTTATTTTATTAATCTGTTTTCGACGAAATTCTTTTTCCGTCGAAAAACTTCAGAAAATCAATTTCTTTTGTATTTATTTTAGTCATCCGTTTTCGACGGAATACTTTTTTCGTCAAAAATCTTCGACGGAATCCATTTTCCGTCGAAAAACTTCATAAAAAAATTTCTTTTACATTTATTTTATTCATCCATTTTTGACGGAATTCATTTTCCGTCAAAAATCTTAGACGGAATCCATTATCCGTCGAAAAACTTCACAAAATCAATTTCTTTTGCATTTATTTTATTCATCCATTGTCGACGGAATTCATTTTCCGCCAAAAATGTTCACAAAATCAATTTCTTTTGCATTTATTTTATTAATCCGTTTTCGACGGAATACATTTTTCGTCAAAATTCTTCGATGGAATCCATTTTTCTTCGAAAAACTTCATAAAATCAATTTCTTTTGCATTTATTTTATTCATCCATTTTCGACGGAATTCATTTTCCGTCCAAAATCTTCGACGGAATCCATTTTCCGTCGAAAAACTTCACAAAATCAATTTCTTTTGCATTTATTTTATTAATCCGTTTTCGACGAAATTCTTTTTCCGTCGAAAAACTTCACAAAATCAATTTCTTTTGCATTTATTTTATTCATCCATTTTCGACGGAATACATTTTTCGTCAAAAATCTTCAACGGAATCCATTTTTCGTCGAAAAACTTCATAAAATCAATTTCTTTTGCATTTATTTTATTCATCCATTTTCGACGGAATTCATTTTCCGTCAAAAATCTTCGACGGAATCCATTTTCCGTCGAAAAACTTCACAAAATCAATTTCTTTTGCATTTATTTTATTCATCCATTTTCGACGGAATTCATTTTCCGTCAAAAATCTTCACAAAATCAATTTCTTTTGCATTTATTTTATTCATCCGTTTTCGATGGAATTTGTTTTCCGTCGAAAAACTTCACAAAATCAATTTCTTTTGCATTTATTTTATTCATCCATTTTCGACGGAATTCATTTTCCGTCAAAAATCTTCGACGGAATCCATTTTCCGTCGAAAAACTTCACAAAATCAATTTCTTTTGCATTTATTTTATTCATCCGTTTTCGATGGAATTCATTTTCCGTCAAAAATCCACGACGGAATCCATTTTCCGTCGAAAAACATACAAAATCAATTTCCTTTGTATTTATTTTATTAATCTGTTTTCGACGAAATTCTTTTTCCGTCGAAAAACTTCAGAAAATCAATTTCTTTTGTATTTATTTTAGTCATCCGTTTTCGACGGAATAATTTTTTCGTCAAAAATCTTCGACGGAATCCATTTTCCGTCGAAAAACTTCATAAAATCAATTTCTTTTACATTTATTTTATTCATCCATTTTTGACGGAATTCATTTTCCGTCAAAAATCTTAGACGGAATCCATTTTCCGTCGAAAAACTTCACAAAATCAATTTCTTTTGCATTTATTTTATTCATCCATTTGTTGACGGAATTCATTTTCCGCCAAAAATGTTCACAAAATCAATTTCTTTTGCATTTATTTTATTAATCCGTTTTCGACGGAATACATTTTTCGTCAAAATTCTTCGATGGAATCCATTTTTCGTCGAAAAACTTCATAAAATCAATTTCTTTTGCATTTATTTTATTCATCCATTTTCGACGGAATTCATTTTCCGTCAAAAATCTTCGACGGAATCCATTTTCCGTCGAAAAACTTCACAAAATCAATTTCTTTTGCATTTATTTTATTAATCCGTTTTCGACGAAATTCTTTTTCCGTCGAAAAACTTCACAAAATCAATTTCTTTTGCATTTATTTTATTCATCCATTTTCGACGGAATACATTTTTCGTCAAAAATCTTCGACGGAATCCATTTTCCATCGAAAAACTTCATAAAATCAATTTCTTTTGCATTTATTTTATTCATCCATTTTCGACGGAATTCATTTTCCGTCAAAAATCTTCGACGGAATCCATTTTCCGTCGAAAAACTTCACAAAATCAATTTCTTTTGCATTTATTTTATTAATCCGTTTTCGACGAATCCGTTTTCCGTCGAAAAACTTCACAAAATCAATTTCTTTTGCATTTATTTTATTCATCCGTTTTCGACGGAATAATTTTTCGTCAACAATTTCCGTCGAAAAACTTCACAAAATCAATTTCTTTTGCATTTATTTTATTCATCCATTTTCGACGGAATTCATTTTCCGTCAAAAATCTTCGACGGAATCCATTTTCCGTCGAAAAACTTCACAAAATCAATTTCTTTTGCATTTATTTTATTCATCCGTTTTCGACGGAATCCATTTTTCGTCGAAAAACTTCATAAAATCAATTTCTTTTGCATTTATTTTATTCATCCATTTTCGACGGAATTCATTTTTCGTCAAAAATCTTCGACGGAATCCATTTTCCATCGAAAAACTTCATAAAATCAATTTCTTTTGCATTTATTTTATTCATCCATTTTCGACGGAATTCATTTTCCGTCAAAAATCTTCGACGGAATCCATTTTCCGTCGAAAAACTTCACAAAATCAATTTCTTTTGCATTTATTTTATTAATCCGTTTTCGACGAAATTCTTTTTCCGTCAAAAAACTTCACAAAATCAATTTCTTTTGCATTTATTTTATTCATCCATTTTCGACGGAATACATTTTTCGTCAAAAATCTTCGACGGAATCCATTTTCCATCGAAAAACTTCATAAAATCAATTTCTTTTGCATTTATTTTATTCATCCATTTTCGACGGAATTCATTTTCCGTCAAAAATCTTCGACGGAATCCATTTTCCGTCGAAAAACTTCACAAAATCAATTTCTTTTGCATTTATTTTATTCATCCATTTTCGACGGAATTCATTTTCCGTCCAAAATCTTCGAAATCCATTTTCCGTCGAAAAACTTCACAAAATCAATTTCTTTTGCATTTATTTTATTCATCCGTTTTCGACGGAATACATTTTTCGACAAAAATCTTCAACGGAATCCATTTTCCGTCGAAAAACTTCACAAAATCAATTTCTTTTGCATTTATTTTATTCATCCGTTTTCGACGGAATTCATTTTCCGTCAAAAATCTTCGACGGAATCCATTTTCCGTCGAAAAACTTCATAAAATCAATTTCTTTTGCATTTATTTTATTCATCCATTTTCGACGGAATTCATTTTCCGTCACAAAATCAATTTCTTTTGATCCGTTTTCGGAATCCATTTTCCGTCGAAAAACTTCACAAAATCAATTTCTTTTGCATTTATTTTATTCATCCATTTTCGACGGAATTCATTTTCCGTCAAAAATCTTCGACGGAATCCATTTTCCGTCGAAAAACTTCACAAAATCAATTTCTTTTGCATTTATTTTATTCATCCGTTTTCGATGGAATTCATTTTCCGTCAAAAATCTACGACGGAATCCATTTTCCGTCGAAAAACTTACAAAATCAATTTCCTTTGTATTTATTTTATTAATCTGTTTTCGACGAAATTCTTTTTCCGTCGAAAAACTTCAGAAAATCAATTTCTTTTGTATTTATTTTATTCATCCGTTTTCGACGGAATACATTTTCCGTCAAAAATCTTCGACGGAATCCATTTTTCGTCGAAAAACTTCATAAAATCAATTTCTTTTACATTTATTTTATTCATCCATTTTAGACGGAATTCATTTTCCGTCAAAAATCTTAGACGGAATCCATTTTCCGTCGAAAAACTTCACAAAATCAATTTCTTTTGCATTTATTTTATTCATCCATTGTCGACGGAATTCATTTTCCGCCAAAAATGTTCACAAAATCAATTTCTTTTGCATTTATTTTATTAATCCGTTTTCGACGGAATACATTTTTCGTCAAAATTCTTCGATGGAATCCATTTTTCGTCAAAAAACTTCATAAAATCAATTTCTTTTGCATTTATTTTATTCATCCATTTTCGACGGAATTCATTTTCCGTCAAAAATCTTCGACGGAATCCATTTTCCGTCGAAAAACTTCACAAAATCAATTTCTTTTGCATTTATTTTATTAATCCGTTTTCGACGAAATTCTTTTTCCGTCGAAAAACTTCACAAAATCAATTTCTTTTGCATTTATTTTATTCATCCATTTTCGACGGAATACATTTTTCGTCAAAAATCTTCGACGGAATCCATTTTCCATCGAAAAACTTCATAAAATCAATTTCTTTTGCATTTATTTTATTCATCCATTTTCGACGGAATTCATTTTCCGTCAAAAATCTTCGACGGAATCCATTTTCCGTCGAAAAACTTCACAAAATCAATTTCTTTTGCATTTATTTTATTAATCCATTTTCGACGGAATTCATTTTCCGTCGAAAAACTTCACAAAATCAATTTCTTTTGCATTTATTTTATTCATCCGTTTTCGACGGGTCAAAAATCTTCAACGGAATCCATTTTCCGTCGAAAAACTTCACAAAATCAATTTCTTTTGCATTTATTTTATTCATCCATTTTCGACGGAATTCATTTTCCGTCAAAAATCTTCGACGGAATCCATTTTCCGTCGAAAAACTTCACAAAATCAATTTCTTTTGCATTTATTTTATTCATCCGTTTTCGATGGAATTCATTTTCCGTCAAAAATCCACGACGGAATCCATTTTCCGTCGAAAAACTTACAAAATCAATTTCCTTTTTATTTATTTTATTAATCTGTTTTCGACGAAATTCTTTTTCCGTCGAAAAACTTCAGAAAATCAATTTCTTTTGTATTTATTTTAGTCATCCGTTTTCGACGGAATAATTTTTTCGTCAAAAATCTTCGACGGAATCCATTTTCCGTCGAAAAACTTCATAAAATCAATTTCTTTTACATTTATTTTATTCATCCATTTTCGACGGAATTCATTTTCCGTCAAAAATCTTAGACGGAATCCATTTTCCGTCGAAAAACTTCACAAAATCAATTTCTTTTGCATTTATTTTATTCATCCATTGTCGACGGAATTCATTTTCCGCCAAAAATGTTCACAAAATCAATTTCTTTTGCATTTATTTTATTAATCCGTTTTCGACGGAATACATTTTTCGTCAAAATTCTTCGATGGAATCCATTTTTCGTCGAAAAACTTCATAAAATCAATTTCTTTTGCATTTATTTTTTTCATCCATTTTCGACGGAATTCATTTTCCGTCAAAATCTTCGACGGAATCCATTTTCCGTCGAAAAACTTCACAAAATCAATTTCTTTTGCATTTATTTTATTAATCCGTTTTCGACGAAATTCTTTTTCCGTCGAAAAACTTCACAAAATCAATTTCTTTTGCATTTATTTTATTCATCCATTTTCGACGGAATACATTTTTCGTCAAAAATCTTCGACGGAATCCATTTTCCATCGAAAAACTTCATAAAATCAATTTCTTTTGCATTTATTTTATTCATCCATTTTCGACGGAATTCATTTTCCGTCAAAAATCTTCGACGGAATCCATTTTCCGTCGAAAAACTTCACAAAATCAATTTCTTTTGCATTTATTTTATTAATCCATTTTCGACGGAATTCATTTTCCGTCAAAAATCTTCACAAAATCTATTTCTTTTGCATTTATTTTATTCATCCGTTTTCGATGGAATTTGTTTTCCGTCGAAAAACTTCACAAAATCAATTTCTTTTGCATTTATTTTATTCATCCATTTTCGACGGAATTCATTTTCCGTCAAAAATCTTCGACGGAATCCATTTTCCGTCGAAAAACTTCACAAAATCAATTTCTTTTGCATTTATTTTATTCATCCGTTTTCGATGGAATTCATTTTCCGACAAAAAACTTCACAAAATCAATTTCTTTTGCATTTATTTTATTCATCCATTTTCGATGGAATTCATTTTCCGACAAAAAACTTCACAAAATCAATTTCTTTTGCATTTATTTTATTCATCCATTTTCGACGGAATTCATTTTCCGTCAAAAATCTTCGACGGAATCCATTTTCCGTCGAAAAACTTAACAAAATCAATTTCTTTTGCATTTATTTTATTAATCCATTTTCGACGAAATTCTTTTTCCGTCAAAAAACTTCACAAAATCAATTTCTTTTGCATTTATTTTATTCATCCATTTTCGACGGAATACATTTTTCGTCAAAAATCTTCGACGGAATCCATTTTCCATCGAAAAACTTCAAAAAATCAATTTCTTTTACATTTATTTTATTCATCCATTTTCGACAGAATTCAGTTTCCGTCCAAAATCTTCGACGGAATCCATTTTCCGTCGAAAAACTTCACAAAATCAATTTCTTTTGCATTTAATTTATTCATCCATTTTCGACGGAATTCATTTTCCGTCCAAAATCTTCACAAAATCAATTTCTTTTGCATTTATTTTATTCATCCGTTTTCAACGGAATACATTTTTCGTCAAAAATCTTCAACGGAATCCATTTTTCGTCGAAAAACTTCATAAAATCAATTTCTTTTGCATTTATTTTATTCATCCATTTTCGACGGAATTCATTTTCCGTCAAAAATCTTCGACGGAATCTATTTTCCGTCGAAAAACTTCACAAAATCAATTTCTTTTGCATTTATTTTATTCATCCATTTTCGACGGAATTCATTTTCCGTCAAAAATCTTCACAAAATCAATTTCTTTTGCATTTATTTTATTCATCCGTTTTCGATGGAATCCATTTTCCGTCGAAAAACTTCACAAAATCAATTTCTTTTGCATTTATTTTATTCATCCATTTTCGACGGAATTCATTTTCCGTCAAAAATCTTCGACGGAATCCATTTTCCGTCGAAAAATTTCACAAAATCAATTTCTTTTGCATTTATTTTATTCATCCATGTTCGACGGAATTCATTTTCCGTCAAAAATCCACGACGGAATCCATTTTCCGTCGAAAAACTTACAAAATCAATTTCCTTTGTATTTATTTTATTAATCTGTTTTCGACGAAATTCTTTTTCCGTCGAAAAACTTCAGAAAATCAATTTCTTTTGTATTTATTTTAGTCATCCGTTTTCGACGGAATAATTTTTTCGTCAAAAATCTTCGACGGAATCCATTTTCCGTCGAAAAACTTCATAAAAAAATTTCTTTTACATTTATTTTATTCATCCATTTTTGACGGAATTCATTTTCCGTCAAAAATCTTAGACGGAATCCATTTTCCGTCGAAAAACTTCACAAAATCAATTTCTTTTGCATTTATTTTATTCATCCATTGTCGACGGAATTCATTTTCCGCCAAAAATGTTCACAAAATCAATTTCTTTTGCATTTATTTTATTAATCCGTTTTCGACGGAATTCATTTTCCGTCAAAAATCTTCGACGGAATCCATTTTCCATCGAAAAACTTCATAAAATCAATTTCTTTTGCATTTATTTTATTCATCCATTTTCGACGGAATTCATTTTCCGTCCAAAATCTTCGAAGGAATCCATTTTCCGTCGAATAACTTCACAAAATCAATTTCTTTTGCATTTATTTTATTCATCCATTTTCGACGTAATTCATTTTCCGTCAAAAATCTTCACAAAATCAATTTCTTTTGCATTTATTTTATTCATCCGTTTTCGACGGAATACATTTTTCGTCAAAAATCTTCGACGGAATCCATTTTCCGTCGAAAAACTTCATAAAATCAATTTCTTTTGCATTTATTTTATTCATCCATTTTCGACGGAATTCATTTTCCGTCAAAAATCTTCGACGAAATCCATTTTCCGTCGAATAACTTCACAAAATCAATTTCTTTTGCATTTATTTTATTCATCCATTTTCGACGGAATTCATTTTCCGTCAAAAATCTTCACAAAATCAATTTCTTTTGCATTTATTTTATTCATCCGTTTTCGATGGAATTTGTTTTCCGTCGAAAAACTTCACAAAATCAATTTCTTTTGCATTTATTTTATTCATCCATTTTCGACGGAATTCATTTTCCGTCAAAAATCTTCAACGGAATCCATTTTCCATCGAAAAACTTCATAAAATCAATTTCTTTTGCATTTATTTTATTCATCCATTTTCGACGGAATTCATTTTCCGTCAAAAATCTTAGACGGAATCCATTTTCCGTCGAAAAACTTCACAAAATCAATTTCTTTTGCATTTATTTTATTCATCCATTGTCGACAGAATTCATTTTCCGACAAAAATGTTTACAAAATCAATTTCTTTTGCATTTATTTTATTCATCCATTTTCGACGGAATACATTTTGCGTCAAAAATCTTCGACGGAATCCATTTTCCATCGAAAAACTTCATAAAATCAATTTCTTTTGAATTTAATTTTTTATTCATCCATTTTCGACGGAATTCATTTTCCGTCAAAAATCTTCACAAAATCAATTTCTTTTGCATTTATTTTA